>CAEGAF010162812.1:0-16088 GCA_903067075.1 Micropoecilia bifurca | reverse complement strand
GGTGGGTGAGATATGATCGTCTCCCCCCTCACAATATCCACTCAAAATTTTTTTTTTTTTTTGTTTCTATCCCACCTAGCCACGAAATCAGAGATATATATATATATATATATATATATATATATATATATATATAAAATCAGAAACACACCACCTCTGTCTGAATGACAACAGAGGAAATACAATCACAGGAAACACATTCACCACCAAAACTGCCCAAAGCCAACAGTGGTTTCTGCTGCTGCATGCAAACCAGCAGGGGAGGATGACCTTGTTACAGCATCATTCTCAGGAAAGATTTAATGTCTTCATAGCATCGTAGCCATCCTATCTGAGGATGATATTTCTCTGATTCATCTTTAACTTGGAGAAGGAAGCTATGTCATGTATTAGGCAGCAGGTCTTGTTAAGAGTTTGCCTGGCAATGAATCTGGGCTGCAGGTTAATGATCTGTGCTGGCCCCAAACTCACGCTGGCAGAACCGGGGCTCAGATGAAACCACCCAGTGTGTTTTGGCAGCCGTAGGCAGGCTCTTTCATGCCTGACATGCAAGTGTCTTATCCTAAATTATAAAGCATATTTTGAGGGTGTGATGTATGTTTATCAAGTTCTGTGCATGACGGGTGGCTTGCAAGATGCTGCACACACAGATCCTAACAACAGCGTTCATCTCCTTTAAAGTTTTGTTATATAAAAATCGCAAGCTGTGATCTATTTTATTATGATTCTGAGTGACAGTGCCATGTGTTAAGGTGGTTTACAATTTATGTGAAAATGAAATCATACACATTGTTTTCCAAATCAAAAAAAATAAATCTGAAACTTTTGACAATTATCATTTCACTTTTGACTATTTGCAAAACCGTTCAAGCTCAAATACAGCAGAAGAAGAAGAGAATAATTTTTCATTTTTGACACAAGTGGGTTTATGCCTGGATTTTTATTGGGTCATTCTAATCAATCTGCTTTGATCTGGACGTTGTTGTCATCCTGCCTGAAGTTGAACCTCTGCCAGCATTTCTGTCCCGGCTGAAGAAAAGTTTCTCAAATCAATTGATTGTGATGTAACAAGATGTGACAAAGTAAATTGCTTTTGCTACACAAGGTGAAGCAACAAATGTTTTTTATTGTTAGATAACAATGGATTGCTTATTGTTAAAATGCATGTATTTATTATTTATTGTTAAAAATATTTCAGATCTCCACATTATTTATTTCATAAACAAAATGCTAATTTAATCTTTCAGCACAAGTACAACAAACGTGAGGGTTTTTTTCCCCTCCATGACAGAAAAGTTCTCTTACTTCATATGGACAAATAACTTCCACACACCTGCAGTTAACAACATTACTAACAAACGGTCCAATAAAATCTCTGGAATGTGGTTCCACCATACCGGCAACCTGTTCAATCAGTAACCTTATAGAAAAGATTTCCTTATCATTTCTTCTCTCATCTGTAGTAATAAACGCAACATAACATAAAGTAATAATAAAACAGATATGAATTTCACCTTAGCAAAATTCCTCAGTCTTTTTTGAAGGCTATCAGGTGATAAATCACTCCGTCTCTCTGTGGAGACACCACACCAGAGTCTGTCCCACTCCGGTCATCGACAGCAGGCGGAAGCCAATCTTCTCCAGCTTGTCCAACACCAGGCGAGGTGGGTCGTCCACATGGTATTCGGAACTAAAATAAGCATAAACAAAGTAATTCTGCCTTCCACAGATGTGGGATTTCTCTCTTTCAGTAAACTCTGCTTGGAAAGTACATGGCTGCTAAGTGTTCTGGTGCTCATTCACTTCCTTCCACACCTTGGTTCATTTCCCAGAAGGATTTGAATCAGATTGCCAATGACAACACTTCCCTGTTCTGTAACCCATCACCTTGAATGGTTTACTCTCAATCTGTGAAGCAGAAGCTTTCCTCAACCACACTTTTTTTAGGAAATTTTTTGTTCCAGCCAATTGACTTGATCTCAGCTCTGCTGTCAATATGTGCGCTTTAACGGCCAAAAAGAAAGAAACACCCACTTTTAACTGTCAAAATTGAGAAATATAGCCCTGTGAGAGCAGATTTTCACCAATCCAGCTCAGCTCTGCATGAGGTCAGCATTAGTGCCTTTAGAGATTACTCTTTTCAGTTTGTCAGATGACGGCGGAGATAGACAAAGTTTCACAGGATAGTTTTAACCCCAAATTTATCTGCAGCATGTCACAAAGCACCATAAGTGTTTCCATTTGCAACCACTCACAAATTGTTTCCCAGCATAGTAGTTTTTCTCGCCCCCAGGTAACTCATGACAGCTGGATCAGAAAATTCGTCTCCTACATTCGTTGGACCAGACTCCTGAAAAACAGCAGTTTGATATCCATCAACAATTTGATTTTCGAAATGAATGTCTAGTGGCTATTATTTATGCAACGGTAGCGCGGATGCAGACATCTGGCAGGTACAGGATAATAAACAGTAATAATATCAGGGCAGGCTAAAAATAGATGATCTAATACTCAGAGGCTATAGAATTAGGTTGCTGGAGCTGAGCAGGCTGGGAAATGAACATACATGATGAAAGAAACGAAGACAAATGTAGTATGTGTAACAGTATTTAAGGCAATCACAAGAAATACATTAAAAAAGACTCATTTTTCAAGCTGTTTAAGGTGCTAAATGTGCAAAAGAACAGTATTTAAAATCAATTTGCTTTTACATATACCACAAATAAAATTACATTGGAACTGGATACACTTATTTTGATGAATACCTAAATGTAACGTCATAAATCACATCATCTAAATCATTTCTGTAACTTACAGCTACTGAAAACCCAAAATTCATCCACTCACTACATCAGCTTACCATTTCATGGTTGTGGACTGATGAGGACTTTAACAGATTGTCAGTCTGTTACGGACAAAAATTTTAATTTCCCTGATAATCATTTAGAAAAAAATGGATTTAATACAGAAATGACATGATCTGGTCACGTTATGTCCGACACCGCCATGGGTGGCCTTGATTTTGTCCTGCAGGCAGTCACTGAGACCGTCCACAAAGAGAGCTACTGTTAAACAATGCCTCCTGTTTACAAAGGTCCTTAACTTGTTAAGAAAAACTCTAATGAAAGGAAAAAGTGTGGCAGAAAAAGGTGAAGAAATACAACTGATGGCCATGAGAGGACGGTGAAGCAAAACCAATTCAGGAGTTTGGGGGAGTCGCACATGAGGCATTGACTGAAGTTGGAGTCGGTACCTGTAGCAAAGCCTCTAACTAAAAGTGTTCCATTATTTTACTTAAGCCACAGATGAGTCAGGGACAGTGTGGAAGACAGAGTTCTTCTTGAGCTATGCTTTTAATGTCTTTATTAATCCATGCATGGATGTTATGGAAGTGTATAATATGTCTCCACGGTGTATCCCTCTGTTCAAGGCATTTTGTTCCCCAGGGGAGACAGATAAAAAAACTTTGAGCTTGACTAAAGAACCTATTGCTCAGTAGTCCAAAGACCTCTTCTCAAATTAGAGTTCACTTTGCGCATTATTTGTAGATTAAGGTCGCAGAGTCTGGTGGAAGAGTGGATAGGCACACAGGAGTTTTTTTATCTCTAGTGTGAGATTTCTACACACACTAGATTTAGGGAGTAATGATTTAGGGAGACGTTTCAGATGACTTCCCTCTGTTGACAAGCTTAATGGAGGTGTTGCATTCATTTTCCAGCTGACTCGGCAGCAACACACACAAGCAAAATTACAAAACACCTGATTTTATAATGGTGATATTAGTGAGTAATATGATTGGTCTGGCCTTAACTAAACCCTGCAGATGATTTGTTTGATTTTGTCAAGAGCAAGACATTGACAATTATTTTTACTGGTCTTTTTTAGAAAACTACATTGTGGGTTTTCATTTGTTGTTAAGAATATGATTTGAAATTCTATCCATCTATGTACGAAACATTTATTTAATAAATGAGTTTCACTTTTTGGCCTGATTAGCAGAATAAATGAATATGATATTCTAATACATTGAAATGCATTTTAATACTCATTAAGATTTTAAGTGAGTAAAACTGTATAAAATAACAACTATTTTGCCATTTGTGCACTGTGAAAAATAAAAACTTTTGTCTCGCCCAATAAAAAACCTCCCCATTAGATTTAATTGATTATCCTGCAGAGCTCGGCCAATTATATTCACAGGAGCCTTGCTCTGTGACTGTGATGGGAAAATGTATGTGTGCTGATCCATTCATCCAGAAAGCAACTACATAACTATTTAAATACAGAAATAGCTAAATGTCAATTTCAAAAATGAAACTAATAATTCACCAACATTGTGTATTTAATGAATTAACAGTTATTTGTTTTCAAATTTAACTTAACAATTTGACTATGGTTTGAATTGTGCCACTGTTGGAGCTCCATACACCATGGAGGCTTGTCTGCTTTCCTCTGCGTGCAGAAAATTAAGAGGCCTCCAAATAAATATTAGGTTCAAGTGACAACTATGATTGATAAGTAAAACACTGTGTGCCGCAGAGGCTAAATAAACAAATCCTGCAATCTCCAATCCAAGCAATGCTTCTGTAAAAGCAAGGCACGAGTTATTTATGTGGGATATATACACACCAGTCGGATCTGCGTGCTGACGAGCATGTAAGGCATCCCTGGCCCTGGGCTTTGGTCCTGTTATCCCCTGGGAATGACTCGAAAGGTGCCTTCAAAGACGCGACTGCCTCTGCCGCAGCTTGCGCTCCTGCCGTCAGCTCCGTACGGAATGCGGAAACACCCACCGTGACTGGCCAATCACGGCTCACCCTCGGCCAGCTCCGCAGACACGGCACGTTGCTCAACACCACCGCTAGTTTATTGACACGACGAGAATGAGAAATGCTGGCCAGTGTGTAGAGCAAATGTTTTCTTAAGACCAGTTTTCATTCGGTTTAATTAAAGTTGTGTATTTTTACCTCTTCTCTGCAAATATTTTCTTTGCAAATATCGGCCGGGAATTCAGCAAACCTCCCATTTATTCACCAAGACGCGTTACACATAAGTTTCACGTAATATTATACACGTTTTTGTTTTGTTTTGTTTTTTGTATTACTGAACATTTAATCTGAAATTGCAGCATTTTTAAAAATATATTTGCCCATGCTTTGTTTGCATTTTGTTTTATTATTTTCCTGCAAGAGTATTAATAATTTGAATTCTGCAAACTCAGAGAGTAATGGACTATGTTGATCAAAGCAACAGTTGGTGGAGTGTCTGAAAACATATGTTTGCCAAATACAAATGTAATGTCTTGGGAATGCCAAAAGAGGTAGAATAATTTTTATTTATGCCATATCTAGAGAAAAAAAATAATAATTTAAAGCTACTAGTCAGACTGTAGGTGATCAAAGATGTAGGTCAATGTCTTTCAATGAGATATTCAGAAGAGTGACTAATTTTTAGATGTGTTTATTTGTACAAATCTGTCAGGGGCAACTGCTTTTATCTTGGAAATAATGACAAAGGCATGATGGAGTAAAGTTTAGATTAAACTCCAGGCTTTTGGGTGTTTATGCTGATAATTTTCTCACATGGACATTGATATTTCAAGCCTTTATTTTCCTGTAATCTTTTGTGATTACAGTTTACAGATGAGACAAATTCTGAAGGCTGTGGTTATCTCTGTTGCCCATTTTTCCTACCACACTTTTTTCTTCCACTAAGCTTTTTATGAATATCCTTCTTTAGCAATAACCTTTTTTGACTTGCCTTTCTGTCGGATGAATTAGTTACTCTCTGGATTATTTACAGAGAAAAAGCAACTCTCTATGGAAGCAGCCTCATGTTTTTATCAGTTCTTTTCAAACAGACGTCCACTTCTTCAGAGAACCTCCCACGTCGTTCAAAACAGACTGCTCTCTGTAAGCAGTCTCTCTCTGTTTCCTGGACTCCTGCTGTGTCTTCCTGCACTTGTTCATCTGCTGCTGGTGATTAGAGTCTGAGGGCAGCTCCTCTGTAACCTGAGGTGAAACGTCCCTGGTGGGATCACATAAAACACTTTGACCTTTTGACTGGATCTTGGTGTTTGACTTCTCAGCTGGAGTGTGGTTGTAGCAACAGTTCCATAAAGTCTGAAGAGAAAATGATAAGAAACAAATTTTAAGTTTTATGTCATTTGGACTTAAATTTATCAATCTTTTGTTTTTTAAGCATCCAGTCGAGATTTATTTTTGTGGTCACTGTCCTGCTGTATGAACCCATTTTGGCGACGCTTCAGCTTCAAATTGAACTCTAGAACCTTACTACACATGGAGGAAGGGTCATAAATCTGCAAAATAAGTCTAGATTATCAGCTCTCCATCACTGTGCCTGACTGTTTTTATGAGGTTGTTTAATATAATTTATTATAATTCTATTTTACTTTGGCTCCCTGCAATAATCTTGTAATCAGCTGCAGCTTTGGGAATCAACAGTGTTTTATGCCATTTTTCATTTTTTTTTACATACATAAATACAATTTCTTCTTTACTAGGAAGAGCAATTTTTGCTATCAAATTAAAATTGAGGCTTAGATTTAAAAGAGGTCATATTGCTTTAGTTGTATTTCTTTCACTCTGTTGACTCGTTGAGTTGCAAAGTTTGAGAAAAATCATGAATGATCTCCAAACTTATTTTGTGCAAATAAAGATATGAAAATTGTGGAATAAATTAAGGCCCCTCTGCTGTGAAAACATCATTATAATGTTCAACACAACCAGTTTCCTTCAAATATCATCCAATTGGTACACATAGATATGTGAGCAATTTCCCTCCCCAGTATAAGTCCAGTTTATCTGTGAAGGCCTCAGAGGTTTATTAGGGAACATAAGAGAGCAAACTGTTCACCAAGGCCAAGGAACACAATAATTGGAAAATTATGGAGCGGTTTAAAGCATCATTAGGTTATAAATCAATATCCCAGGCATTGAACATCCCAGAGAGCCCTGCTTAATCCATCTTTTGAAAATCTAATATGGTACAATTTCAAGACATAACCATCCACCTGAACTCACAAACCAAAAAAAAACAAAACATATAAAAACCCCTAAAATAATTAAGAGAAGCAGCCAAGAGACCCAATGTAATTCTGGAGGAGCTGTGTTACATTTGGAGCTTAATAAAGGGAAACCCTGCAGGAAAAGAGGTTGTCTTCAAGCAGAACAACCCTAAACATCCAGTCAGAGTGGCGGTTTAGATCAAAGCATGTTCAGCCGATTGAATTGGCCGGGTCTGAATGTAGAATCCGCAGCCAGACTTGAAGATAAATAATCACTGAGGCTCCCTATCCAATCTCACTGAGTTTAAGAGAGCTTGTAACAACAACAACAACAACAAAAAGATGGTTTGAAATTTCAAATCTAGATATTTAAATCTGGTAGAGACATGGGAACAAACCTGTAGAAGGTGATTATACAAAATACGTCTTTTGTGTGTCTGAATTCAAGTGTAGCAAACATGTTAAGTCGTTATTTATGAAAAAATGATAACCAATCAATTACTGCATGAACATTGACAAATTGAAGTATGCGGCTGGATTAAGTGTGAGAAAGTTGATGGTGAGTGAATACTTTTTCAATTCAACTTTAGACAAAAAGCTATTTTGTTCAACTGTAATGCCCCTTCCTTCCTGCAGCACCATCATGTTTTCCAAAATCAGTAGATTTCTATCGTATCAGTTGCTGAACCAAAAGAAGAGTTTTGACTGCAGCTCAAAACTGAACATGCAGAAACAGAAAATTCTGCTGAAGTTAAAGTTTCAGGAGGGAAAAGAGGAAAACCTGCCCCCCCCCCACATGCCATTTGCCACATAAAAATTATCCTTGAAAAAAAAAATATGTCTCCTAAAGTCTTACTCCCTGTGTGTCAGATATCCTGAAAACCAACATCACGCTTCCTGTGATCAGTGTGAATGCGACGGATTTACTTGCTGTGAATACGCGTGGGAGAAGAGCTGCATCTGGAGGCCGCTCTGCTGAAGCAATTGCTGTAAATCACAAAAGTAGGAGCTGAGTAGGCATAAATTATACAGCAGGCCTGTTTGTGTAGTCAGTGATTTACTGTAGGTGTTTTGGAAAGGTCCTGCAGTATTCAAGTGGTGGGCTTTAGACAGTGGGAGAGCACAGACGGCGGGCAGCTCTGTGACATATCTGGTGTTAGGGTTACACAGCATCTAGGTTTACATGGGTTCAACGTTGATGGATCGCTGTCGGTGCTCACAATCCTTCTGCTGACTTTTTGTGCTTGTGAATTCATACCTATGTCTGCATCTGGGTGTGCAGTGTGTCCAACGTAAGAGTTTTGTGCTCGTCTTTTGCGAGGAGACATGCCCATGACCTCTTTTCCTGTTCTCTATTGTCTAGATTACGAGTGTCTCAAAGTAGAGAAGCCTTCCTCCCTCTGCTTTTCCTTCTCGGTTACTTCGTCTCGCCTCCTGCACTCTATCGTGCTGCGCTTACTGACAGACAGACGATACCGCCGGGCTTAGCAATTGCACAACATATCACAGTGGTACATAATGCCACGAAACATTTCGAGAGCTGTCACCAGGTTAGCATTTTGTTGAAAAACACCAGGATGTGGTTTCAGCGGTTCCACGAGTTGGAAAGGAGGTTTGTTTGGGGAGACAGTGATTAAGAATAATGTCATTACATATTTGGAATGACATTCACTTACCCACTGCGCCTTTTCTCTCGTCACTTCGGTGGGGATCTTAAGTTTTTGCACGGTGAGCGTCTCAGTCGGATATCACAATCCGGCTTGGCTGGGATATTAGTAACAGGAAAGCAGCAAAATGTGAGATAAACAGAGACAGAGGAGAGTTTTCAGTAAAGCTTTAATGTGACAGGCAGCTTTTAAACATGGCTTGCTTCTCTGCATTTCCTGCTTGGTTTCTGCTGCGTCCTGTAGATTTGTCACAATAATTGGCATGTAATGACAGCACATTTTCAGTAAGAGACTAAAACGTCTTTAAATGAAGATAATAACCATTCTCTTTGTTTGACGTGAGTCATATCAACCTGGAACTAAATTTGCTCAGAGAAAAAGATTCTTGAAACAGTTGTCAGAGATGGAAATCTTTTACGATTTTAATAACTCAGTGGCTCTGAACTGTATAATTTGAAAATCAGGTGCCTTTATGGACCATTTACTCTTTTCCCAGAATGATTCATTGTGAACATTTTGTGCAGATGCAGAATTTGTACAGCACAAATTCCTGGAATAGTGAAACTTAGTCTTGCTGACAATCTCTTTTCCCCTTGAGAACAAATGCAGTAGTTAGATCATTTCAGTTTTGATTTGACTTCTCTGAAATACATGTTCATGTTTGATGACGTCAGACACAAAGTTATTTCCTTAAGTTAGAGAAATTAGTAAAACAAACTCTCCCAAATATGTTTTGAGAATAGTCATGAATCATTGAATTATTTCCACAGTCCTGTTTTATATTCCTGGTTGTTATGAGGCTGTGCCAATCTCCTTAGGCGGGTGGAAGGATAACATTTGGGGGTCAAAAATAAATTTGTCAGGCTATTTATGAAAAAAATAAACAAGATAACATCACCATAGAAACAAATAATTTACTCATTTTTGAGACAGTAGCAGATTGTAAATTTCACATCCTTCATTCTAATACACTTACAATATACAAATCCAAAGAACAAATGCTTCATAAAGTGACAGGACCTGATGTTTTACGACGTGTTCTTCATTTCTTTATGGCTTAGAATTGCCTAATTGTTATTACTGCATGTCTATAAAGAAAAATATAAGGACTGAGAGGACTTTAGAGAGGTGGACCATGGGATGGAGAGGGAGGAATGACATGAATACCCACCACCATAGGACAGAGTCAAATTAAGATTCTCATCAGGCCTGTGGTTGTCATCATGGCTCTCATTATTTGTTGCACCATGTGGTTGCTGTTTATGAACATGTCCAGCAGAGGTAATCTGCTCTGTATATCAGCACAGCATCTTTGCCCAAGAGATGGCTTCTTTTTTGGGAAAATGGCTGCAGCACAAAGCTTGGCAGAAGCAAAGGGACAGCTTGACTTTGTTAAAGGCATAACAAAAGCAGAGAAGAGGCACAAAAAAGCTTCCCTAGGTTGGTCTTCATTGCACAGGGGGCTTTCTTTGTTTTACTGAAACATCGTCTAAGCAGATGTGGAGCATAATGTAACGTGTGTTGTGAAGACGGTCTGGGAAGTGGCTGTTTTAGCGTTTGATTCTATAAACAAAAATAAATACATAAAAAAAGGATGCCTGTTCTGAGAGTTTATTGGGTCTACAAAATTACCTTTAATATTTGAATATTTCTACTTTGTAGAGTGAAGGATTAAATCTATGTTTAATTCACCTTTAGCAGTCAATAGATCCTTCAATGATAGTATCAAACTGAGAAATTATCATGGAGTGTGAGACACACATCACTATTTAAAGTTTTAACTCTTTGCTTGCTTTGTATTGGGGTTCTGTGATGTATATATTAGCAGTCAGTGTCTTAAAAGCAGTAGAAAGCTGCTGCAGAAACCTGAATTAAGTCCAACAGAAGAAATTCTTCATGGACTGAGGTTTACAGTGGTCCATGCAAAACCATTGCCATTGTACAACAATATGGCAGAATATTAATTTTGGTATTTTGGTAAAGCTCTTCAGCCTGTCCATTTTCTATAAGAATTTTAACAAAAAGATGCAGCTCATATGTTTAATTGAAAGCAAAGCAACACATATTTTTGTAAAATAAAATCGTCTTAAAACTATCTACGCTACATTTAATCAGAATGTCAATGTTTTCAAAAGTAAAGTGACTATCCTTCATGTCATTTACCAAAAATTACATTGAGGAAATTTTATTTTGTATTTTAATTTGCTTAATTAATTTCTTGACACTTATGAATATGTATTTCTGTACGTTGTTGTGGTTGCTATTGACCACAGAATATTTATTGATTGTTGACAAAACCCCCACTTTAAGTTTATATCCCTAACTCTCATGTTTATTGACATAAAAGAGGAAAGTTTCTATTAAATTGTTTTGCTTTGTTGGATACTCCTGTTACATAAACTTACAAACATGTATGAAAGAGAAATTGGAGAAACGATAACCCTGACCAGATTCATCAAAAAACACCACTTCAGTGCTGGGGTGGGGGGGGCAGTAAATTATTAACGTAATGTAAGATTGTGTCGCCTGTTTGTGACAGGAGACATGAAAATGATCATCTTGGTTTTAAATTGCTCAAGAAAATGCGCCCAGAGTTTGACTCTTTAACTCGTTTCTGGTTCTCAGGCTGCGTCAACAGATTGCCTGACTGCTGTGAGCATCATAGAGCAAATTCTTGGATCACTGCCTTGTATTCACACACAAATGCTGTTATGGTTTCTATGAGATGACAGATGAAGATGACGGAGAGGAGTCTCATTTTTGAAATGTAATGTGGTTGTCGGTGGTCGATGTGTCAGTTTCTCACTTTGTCAAACTGAGCAATGAAGTTTACGGACCAGTCCAGGTGTCTTTTTACTCTGATTCGTCTCTTCTTCGCTGTTCTTCTTCCTTCATCCCACTGTTGACCGTTTCAGGTCTGGTTTATCTCCTGCTCTGCTCTGGTCACTTTAACTTTACTGCCTTTGCTCTTGAAGATCCTCTTTATCTTTTTACCATCACTCATGTAGGTGGAGTCCTGCAAGGATGGTCATATTTTATCTAAAAGTTTAAACTCTAAGTTAACAAATGGATCTATTACAGTGGAAAGAGTTGGCACTATTACAAGATGCAACCGCTCAGGTCAGCATGCCGACATCTTGACATATAAGCATTTTGAATGCTCTATTTACAGCACACTTAGATGAAGTGTTTTGTGTTTAACAAAAAGGGAGTAGTGGATTGGCAAAGAGAGGATTTTTGGATGCAGGATCAGAGTTCAGGCAACTCCACTGCTAGACTAATGGCCAGTAGAAGGGATCTACTGATTTAAGTTTGGTTTATAACAATAATGAAAACTGTGTATAATCATAGTTACTCATACTTTCAGTCTTTGACAGTAACTGGGTCATGAAGCACAACTGCTTAGCATCTCATGGATGTTTATTGTACATCAAAATTCTCGAGATTGCTGCTATAAGAGCTTAATAATAGTACCAATGGGCTTTAAATGCCAGAATTCAAAGTTTATCCAACTGAGTTTATCCAAAGTTTATCCAAAGTTTATCCAAGTTCTATCCAACTGACTTTCATCTTTATTTTTTTAAAGTATATTCATTTGCTATTTATAGCTGGTTTTAATGTTTTAATGGCCATTAAAACATGAGACGAGTGTATAAAGTTGCAAGTGTACAAAAAAGCATCTCTGTGATCAGAAATGTGGTTTTACATTAATGGGAAGTTCTTCTTGAAGGGATGGGAGGAATAGGTATCGACTTTTTCAGTTTTACATCAAGTTATAATGTCGTCCCCTCCTCAGAAACATACTTGAAGCGTTGCTTTGATCCTTTCTTTCATGCATGTTTGAGAAAACCTTGAATTTGCTGTGCCGTCAATTTGATTAGGCCTACAAAACGGCGCCTTTTTACTCAAAGCTCCTCCTTTGAGTTACTGAGCATCTGCCTCACAGAGCTCCCTCCCCCTTCCCACTGCTTCACCAATCAGCTCCATCAGACTAGCGACAGCAGTAATTAGCAAACACCTGGTGGGTCTGCAAGTCTGCTGAGCTCATCAGATGAACTACTTTACAGTCCAAATCTCCTAAGTATGGTTGTAAACAGCGTTGTGTTGATGTGCTGAAGGCAAAGTGTCAGAAAGAGCAAGAGCCTCTAGAAGAGACAGGGACCAATTTTCTGTTGTGAAATCAAATTTCTAGTTGATATAAGTTGATATAAATACAGCATTTGTATAACATCTGAAGGTAACATAGTTACTTGTGCTATAAAGTGTCCCTATGTGGCTGGAAAATACATAACACGGCCCTTTTTATGCTGTAATTCTTGTGCGGTCTTCTTTCATTTGGACCACTTAATGATTCATCTTTACTGTTTTTGGCTTTCGTCTCCCTAGTGTGACAGTGTGTGAGACAGAGCAGTGAGAGAAGCAGCATGTAGAAGACCTCAGAAGGATCAGAACATTGCGTTTTTCTGTTTCGTTCTGGGCCGCCCAGTCCTGTTCCTTCCAGGAAAGCTTGAGTTATAAGCTTGAGTTTGTCTGGGTGATGTTGTTCCGTTTACTCAAAGCCACAGAGACTCCCTCTTTGTATCCCTCTCCAGTTTTTTTCCCTCCCTCGTTTATTACATCCTCACCATCCTCCATCTCCATCCTCTAACCTTCTGCTTGTGTCCTTCACTGCCATATTAAATCCACTCCTTCCTCCTATATCGGTGGCTTTGTGGGCTGCTTTCCATCTTCCCCCTTTGTGTCTCAATGCGCACTCCAAATGTAGCCGCCTAGGGTGAGGAGCTGTTTCTTATTCCCTGTCAGACGGATCCCAACTGGGCTGCAGCCTAATGAATCATTTCCTGTGAGATATAGTGAGAAAATCACTTTCAGAGTTCCGGGAGAACAATCGATGCAACACACATCTCACATGCCCTCCTTTCTGTTCTCCAGCCACAGTGAACAAACTCACCAACATATGCAGTGTATTCATACCCTTGCAATGGTTTTTCACATTGCAAGGGTATGAGGCCCTAAGTTAATTCATTAGGACTCGATGTGATAGGCCGACATAAAGTAAGGCATTACTGCAAGGTGAAATGAAAATAATACATGGTTTTTAAAATGTTTAATGAATAATGATCTCAAAAGTGTGCATATTGATTCCTCCTCCCTGGTAAAGTCAATAATTAGTAAAATCCCCTTTCACTGCAATTACAGGGATGTGCCCCTTGCAGTTTTGCACTTCTACAATGTGAAACTTTTGACTATTCTGTTTTGCAAAATATCTCAAGCTCCAACACAGAATGTAGTCTTGGATTTAGGTTTATTCTAAAACATCAATGTCCTTTCCTCTAAGCCATTTAATTGTAACTTTGGCTGCATGCTGAAGGTGGTTCTCCTGCTAAAGTCTAAAACTTGGTCTGTTTATTAATCTGATGACACAGATTAATATACATTCTGGTCCCCAACCATTAAAATTGCTTGTGGCAAGATTTGACTTTTAAACAGCACCTTCCCTGTTGTTATTTTTATATGAATTCCAGATTTGTGGAACCTCACAACTGACTGACCCATGTGCACTGTAAAAGCCAGCAGCCATAGCATGGCATTGTGTTTGTATGTTTGGATAATGCATTGAATAATGCCACATTGTGATGTTCAAAGATTGGATATTATAACATAGCTCTTCACAGCTTTATCCTGACCTTTCTGCTGTGCTCCTTGGTCCTCATCAAGCTAATTTGTTCTCTTATAAACCTCTGAGGTCTTTACAGAAATGCTGGATTCATAGGCATTAAATAAATAAGACATTACTAAAGGCATTATTTTCCTTCCACTTCACAGCTATGCACTGCTTTGTGTTGTTCTTTCACATAAAATCTTAAGAAAACTATTTGACGTTTGTGGTTGCAGAAGGATGTGTAAAAGTTCAATAAATATGACTTTTTCTGCAAGGCGCTGTATACATTAGCTTGCACAGAAACAGCTAATGTCATCGGCGTTTTATTGGCAGCTACTTTCATCCAACTGAAACCACAAGCTGTACTGAAAGGGTTATAGGCAAATTAAAAAATGTATATTGTTTGATTATTTCAATGTCCATCCATCCATCCATTTTCTTTGCACCCTTGTCCCTTAGTGGGGTCGGGAGGATTGCTGGTGCCTATCTCCAGCAGACGTTCCGGGCGAGAGGCGGGGTATGCCCTGGACAGGTCGCCAGTCTGTCGCAGGGCAGACTGGCGACCTGTTATACCTATAAGTAAGTTTCCTGTGTTAATAATGAACCACTTAAACTCTTCTAACCACAGACAGACACACACACACACACACACACACACACACACACACACACACACACACACACACACACACACACACACACACACANNNNACACACACACACACACACACACACACACACACACACACACACACACACACACACACACACACGCACACACGGCTACGCACACACGTACACTCTTAAACATAACCTGCTTCTTGTCACGTATCATGTCCATCTGGTTTTGTGGACAGCCCCCCTCCACAAGCCGTGTGACTCGGCAGAACATACTCAGGAATTCATCCAGTGTGTGTCTGACTGTACAGGCAGAAGAGAAAGGCGACAGTGTGTGCAGAGTGTTGACCGGAGAATGTTTTCTCATGAGGTGTGTGCTGCATGTGCATGTTCGGCATCATTAAACAGGTGGCTCCACATCAATGTGCAACCCCGCTGTTCAGAGGAAACGCTCCTGCAACTCCCAGGTTGCCTCTTGGCTTCTCAGATTTTTATTTGTACACTGTAATGGCATTTGTCTCGCCTTGTTTTATCCTATCCTCAGATACTTCACTTCAATTCTCTTTTTTCTAATTGCAGCTTTCCCTTTCCCCCATTGGGTTGTTTGGCTTGGCCGCTGGCCCAGATGAATACGCATTGTGGTCCCCAACCATCAAAACCATTTGGGTGGACTATTTCCCCTCATGCATGTTGAGTGCTTCACCCTTCGTTCCTCCCTCACTCCTTGTCCTTGGTGTACCTCTCCATTAAAGATACGTCTCTGGCAGCCGGGCAAAGGAATGAGCCAGAAAAATATAATACCACATGGAAAGCTTTTTCTGTTTCCTTCCACCACTTATCTAACAGAGATGTCACAAGGCTTATCAAGAACATTAGGTAAGAACCGCTGCTCAGCCCCTTTCCCTCCCCTCTCGTCCCTCATCAGTGACACGTGAAGTAATTTTCTCAAGAACTGGCTGTATTTTCTTTTCCCTTTAAGACATAAGATAATCACACCCAAGACTGATTTTTGCATGTCAAACTCTATAGAGACATTAGTTGGCATGTTAAGTACTCCAGAAAAAAAAAAGTTTGTTTCCCAACTCAATGCTGATTCTTAGTTCTTGTATTACTG
>CAEGAF010162798.1:0-17144 GCA_903067075.1 Micropoecilia bifurca | reverse complement strand
CAGGGCACCCTGGAGGGACTATGTCTCTCGGCTGGCCTGGGAACGCCTTGGGGTTCCCCCGGAGGAGCTGGAAGAAGTGGCTGGGGAGAGGGAAGTCTGGGCCTCCCTTCTGAAGCTGCTGCCCCCGCAACCCGACCTCAGATAAGCGGCAGAAAATGGATAGATGGATGGATGCCCTGAATTGCAGTCCACTTCCTGCTTTAGGAGCAGTCTCCGGTCCACTTGGCGTTCACAAATGCATTTGAACTGCAACAGAATTCCCCTGGACTGACCAGAGATCAAGGTTTTTAGATAGACCAGAGTTTGCTTTTTTTGGTCCACATCAGAGTTTGATTAAGCATTCACACCTCCCGAACTTTCAAGGTAAACAACAAGAGTGCAATTAAAGTAGAGCAAGCAGGGCAATCAAACTCTGAAGTGGACCGGAAAAAACTAACCTAAAAGCCTAGGTTTCAGTTTGGTGGAAGTGAACTCTGGTGAACTTTAGCCCCCAGTCAAACTGAGTCACTGTGAGGTGTGAAAACATCCTAAATTATCCTCAACAATCCAGCCATTTAGATAATAATGAATCAAGTTACATAATGCAGGGTAGAATGGGTTTTCTCACAAGAGTGGGTTCACTGCTACTGTTTTGGAAAACCCACCCGAACCAGTCGGGTTCACCATGCTGCGTGTGTTCCCAGTCAGTGATCATACCTGTCCCAGGTTGATGTAGACAGCATTCTGCAGGAACTCTGAGGCCTCCCTGGCTCTCTTCTGGATGGCCAACACCCTGACAGCTTTAACGCAGGCCTCCAGCTCAATCACACCTGAATTCTTGTACTGTGGGGCATTAAAGGAGGACATGCTTAGTGCTGCTACAAAAGAAATAACCAGAATCTATTGTTTTGTCCTTAACACGCTTATTCAAAAAGCAGTATTCCACAGCATTATATGCTGAGGAATTTTTCTCACCCATCTCCTGACTGATACTTATGGAAGACATTTTGAAAGAGAACATTAAAGCCTAATACGAAGTCATAATTATGAGACAAAAAGTTGTAATTATGAGATTTAAAGCTATAATTATGAGATAGAAACTCACAATATTAACTTTCACATCCATTACTATAAGATTCAAAGTCATAAATTTGCCTTTTCGCCTGAAATGGTCAACTTCTGTTCACCATAAATTCACACAGCTAAGAAGAGCTAACATACTATTCTGGTATCTCATAATAATAACTTTAAATCTTATAATTATGACTTTCTCTATCAAAATTATGACTAACTCAGAAATTATGAATCTCAGAATTATTATTGTAACACTCAAAATTACAGAAATGGATGCCATTTCATGGCAGAAATGGGCTTCCATATATATCTTTATAAAATACCATCATTTTGATTCCTTGTAACTGCTGAAAGCGCTAAAAGCACTTTTTAGTCAAAATGACTACAGTGCAAATTTAAGGGAACTCCTACTAAGACACCTGGATCACTGATGGTAAATCTGAACTTGGGAATGAATTCTGAGAATGAATGCATCACTACCAGGCCATAGCAGCTCTTTGCTTACAAATTTTTTTCTCAGATTTGTTTGATTTTTAGGTGGATTATTAAGGGTATACATCTCCCCAAAGGCAGAGAAAGTCTTTCGATTTATATATTATGGTCTGATTTTGCAAGTCCCTAAAACCTGTCATTTTACCAGGTGATCAAACTCGTCCGCTCTTGGTCAACATGGCAGAACACAGAGATGCAAGCCGTTGCTGTCAATCACCTCTCCGTGGATTTTAGCTTCAGTATGTTGGGAGAGAAAAAACAGCAGCAGTTTATCTCAGTCCCATTTCTTTCTTCCACTTACATCCTCACCGTCTCTCCTATTGAAATTCAATTAATATTAAGTTTTTGTGTTGAAGCGTAATTTAATCCAGAAGGAATTTGATTCAGGTAGATGGGATGAAGGCATAGGAGATCAACACAAAAAGGAAATGAAATTAATTATAAGACTAACAACTGCTTCTGAAAAGAAACCCACTTCCAGCAAGTTGGGAACAATTTAATTAAAATTAATAGTAATAATATATATGGTTTGTAGACACAAAGCAATGATTTAACAGGTTATCAGCATGAAAGCTTCGGTTTACAAGCTCTAACGGTTCATAGAAAGTCACATCTACCTGTCCCATTCGGCCTGAGCCAGTCAAAATCTGTCCACCTAATGCAAATATACATCATCCAATACTGCCCCCTACTGGGAAGGATGAATACAGACAGCCATGCTGACATGATGCAGCATGGCTGCAAGGAATCAAGGAAATGTATCGGCATAATGAGGGATCGCTGAGAGATTTATATCAAAGCCTATAGATTATAACAAACCTGGGATTTTAAAATTAATTCTGCAGAGGCTGAGTTTTCAGAAGAACACAGAGAACTTATTTTTATGATATAATAGAAAATATTCTTTCCAAATTTCTTAATATCACTTAAACCAGGGGTTAACTGTGGCTCTTATAAAACCAAATAAGAACCATTTTATTCATTTTAATATAAATGTTATAAGATGCTTGTGATTATGTATGTTTTTATTAAATATCTGCAGATAACACAAGGTCACCGGTTTTACAAGTCGTATTTAAGGGATGAGCTCACTCAGCTGAACTTATTCAGCAAAATTTATGTTTTTTCTTTTCTTTGTTAAATTTATAATTCATTCTGTTCTAAAACCTGAAAATAGTATAATACATTTTTCTTTTCATTTTATTAGAGCTCAAAAGCAAACATTTCACTAGTTCATATCCATTTATCTTTTTTGCAGCTGTTTATTTTATAGTAGCATTTGATTACCTCTAATTTAAACATTTCATATTTATAATGAGCACAAACTTCAAGGCATTTTCAGGAGTTTTTATGTGATAAAGCAACACAAGGTAATGACCAATTTTCCACTGGGAGAAAAATAACATCAAATGAAATATTTTCAACATTTTTCTTCAAATAAAAATCTGAACAGCAGGATGTTTTGTATTCAATCTGCTTGAGTCAAAACTCTACAAAACTATTTTCACTGAAGTCAAAGCTGCAGTCTGCAATTCTAGACACTGTTTTTATTGCATTTCTTATTTGGAAGGTTTGCGTTAATCTGTCATATTTATTCCCAATAAAACACTTTGTGTCTAAAACACTTTATGTTTTATTTACCTTTCCGTAGTAAGAGATGGCCTCTTTGTATTTCTCGATGATGTCCTCCGGACTCAGGCAGTTTTTTGCTCGTCCGATCTCTGTGCTGGTGTCGGCGCTGATGCCGTTGGCCGTCAGGGCACCTGCAAAACGAGACACGATAAGATTATTCGAAGAAAAAAGTTTAGAATCTCAGTTAATCTGCTCCGTTAACACCAAGGAGAAAACAATAAAAGCCAAGAGGAGAACTGAGAGCACAACTGCCAGAGTGACATGCATAGCGGACATATTAAAACCAATCAAATGACTGCAAAAACAAAACAAAAAACCTACCCCAGTAAAATTAAGACCCACCACACACGCAATCCTACAGAATAAGGTGCCCAGAACCAGCTTTGAAACCATTTAAAATGAAGATTTACCACTAAATCTGAACCAATCCTAACTCTGAATAAAAAAGAAAAGATGGCTAATATTTGTCAAAAAAACATCCAGCTAAGTCAAAGTGAATAAAGTAAAACGACTAGATTGCAACACTCAGAGTTCAGACAGAAGGTTTATCCATAGCAACCGTGTAGCATTGCTATGTCAAACCACACCAATATTTTTAACCTTAACAGTAAACAACATTTAAAAAGACACTTAGAGTATGCACCACAGGTGTTGAACCATCAACTCTGGGTGTTTAAATGAGTTATGTAACCTAAAGATGTCAGAAAATGATGTTTAAATGTAACAAAATTTTTTAGTTAAAAAAGAATGTAATATATGAAAATAATCAATAAAGTGTCTGCTTAAAACACACTCAGAACTGTGATGCAGAATACAAAGAAGCAATGAAGTGAAACTGAATATTAACCAAAACACCAGAGCTGTTGAAAACAAAAAGCATGTGAGCGCGTGCAAACCGAAGGACTACAGTGTCTAGAGGAGCTACAGTGGTTAAACAGTCAGTCCATACCTGGATCAATGAGAACCTCCTGAGCCCCTACAGACAGAGAGAGAGAATGCAGATTCACTCCATGACACAAGGCGCAGCGTTAGCGGAGTTAGCAGAGTTAACAGCCACATTCTGCTTTATGCCTGCTGCTGCTGCTTGCTAGCTGCACCGTATTCATAATGTTTTAATATCATAGCTTAAGGTAAACTCACAGAAGATGACTCTGTCCTCACGTTAACTTGTCCGGTCTAAAATGTCTTAAATACAATTTGCAAATTTGATTGAATTTTAATGAATATTACTACTCTTTGATGTAATATTACATAAAAGAGTAATACTCTTAATATGTAATACTCTTTGATATCATGCTGAACCCCACAGCCCCTTCTTTTTAAAACTATGCAAATCTTAACTACAATGGAAAATTCCAGAAAGGCTGGGGAAAGAACAGACAGAACAAAAGAACAAAGAAAAGACTGAATGAATGAACGAATGAACAGGAAGAACAACTGGAAAAAAACAAAGGAAAGAACAAAGGAAGGAACAGAAAGAGTGAAAACAAACTACGAACAAAGGAAAAAATGAAGGAACAACAAACAAAAAGAAAGAATGGAAAGAACAAATGAAGGAGGCAACAAACAAACAAATGACCGATGGATGGATGGATTTAGACAGTGGAACTCTGGAAACATATTTTATCCAATTTCTTTGTCTACACCAATCCAGACCTGGAAAACACTGAGGTCAAATTTAAAATTTCATATCACGTAGAAATCCTGTGTACAAATAAACTTAAACTCAACAGCGAGCTGATACACATTATTCTGATATTACTGTGAAGGAAGAAAAATTCTATCGGTTCAATAACAGTTTTCCTGTAACTTCTTACTTTTGCTTAAAATATGTACATGATTAGAATTAAAGATAGCAGAGTTAATAGCAAGTTAATTAAAAGAGAAAAATAGCACAACATTGTTAAAGTTTTTATTAGCAATCAGTAGGAGAAAATACACACATTTCAGCATTTAAGAAAGCTTAAAGTGAAACCAAGCAGTTAAGCTGAGCAAAGCTTGGCCAGCCAGCAGATCCATTCTGTTTCTCTGAGTCACTCAGGAGAGCCGCCGTTTCTGTTTCCTGTTTGCAGCCCAGTGGTTACCTGGTCTGTGGCGTTTGCCCGCGTCCGCCGGCTGGGAGATGCTGGGCTTGCGTGCGGCCATCTTTCCCGCTGTGCCTCCCGGGTAGTGGAAGATGACAGAGGCTGAACATAAGCCTTCCAACGCAGCTGCAAACAAAACCACAGGTGCACAGATTCTGGGATCTGACTATCGGTTTTTTGGTTGTAAAGTGGAGTACGAGTACTTTTGCAAGCCACTGTATGTGAAAAGCCTGTTGGTGTCCAAAAAAGACATGCTTTGGACACCAAGCCATTATAAAAGAAAATATAACTATTTGTTTTAGCTGTGCACATCTGTAGTAAGTTAAAGATTATCTGACACTAAATTTCCTTTACAAGATGGCATGGGTCAAAATATATGGATATATTTAATGAGTTTGACAAATGCAACTAAGTCAACCAGCTACGATGTTACATTTTTGCAGGCTAATATTCATTGCTCATTTAAAAAAACAAAAAACTCCAATTTAAGACTGGATAGCTGATCTGGTGTCCTACAATCAATCACAGCAAAAATGGACATTTCTGGTGTGTGTTTGTGGCAGCAGATTTGAGTTTCTCACACTGCATATTATTCTCTATAACGTTACCCCCACTGTTGGGCTTTTTTGAACAGAATACAGCCTTATATGAGTGGGTAACAGAAGCGAGCAGGTGGGGAAACAAACTTCATCCAGAATAAAATCGATGAAAGTGCAAAAGGCTGGCTAGTTTCCTTTTCAAGCAGCCTGCTTATATATATATTTTTTTTTTACATATATTTTGCTGGAAATAAATTTGGAAAAAAGGAGAAAAAGGAAGCTAGTTAAATGTATCGTAAAATATCCTTGCTAGCAAGCATAGTTGGTATTTAAGCAGCTTTAGTCTGACAGAAAAGTTCCCTGTCAAAAAACTGAATAAACAAGATTAGATAGTCCTGCCACAGCAAAATGTAAGACCTGTAATTAATATGTTTAAGGCCAAATTACTACTTTATAAGTATAAGATATTTTAAGACTTTCTTAGGATGTGAGGACACTCTGTAAATATAACTATAACAACAAAAAAAAAGTTTAGGCTGATGCTTACCACCAAGCCAGAGGAAATCGTTGACTCCCCTGAGCAGCTCCACAGCCATGTGGTAGTGGACCAGCGCATCCTGCAGCATCCCTGCCTGCAGGCACAGGTCCCCAACATGCTTCCTCATCCGCCCCTGGCAACGCTTCTTGTAATGCCTGGGGAGCGAAGTGACATGAATGAGGAGGGAAAACATTTTTAGAACCACTGCCAGATGAACAAGGTGCATCGACATCTTTAACAAAAGTACTTCTTTTGGCTCTCGGTTACTCTAGAAACAATACTGAGTTTGTATAGGTAAAATGAGTTGGTTGGAGACAGGACAGGGGTCTCGTCTGTCGGCTAAAGTGTGATCTGGGTGACAAGACAAGGCACGAGGTATTCTGTGACTTGTCGGTTTTTGATGGAGGGAGGAAAATGGGAGTAGCTTCACCAGGATACAAGGGAAATGGAACTACTTTCATAAAATATGTATGAAATTATGCAGGATGTGTAAGCTCTTCACAAACACCAGGAAGGTCAATGGAAGAAAATGAAGTGACTCAGCAGGTGGCCAAGAGCTTAAGAGGAAATACATAATAGAGAAGCAGGAGAGCTACAGCACAGACTCCAAACAAAAAGCTTTCAATTTCAAACAGGCCCAGCTGGATAATTAAAACAATACATGTTTTAAAAATGAAATTGAATAGTGATGAGTTATTGTTAGATCATGAGTTTACATTTTCAGGGGTCAGTGCAGCTACAGGCTTACACATTCAAATGCAGTTTCACAAACTAGAACATTCTCATAAGACAGGAACAATGTGAGCAGGATAAACTGAGCTTGACATTTTGTCACGTGGGTCAAAAGGATAGTGGGACAAACATTCTTTTTCCTTCTTTTAGCTAACCAAATACAGTAGTCTGGTTTTTTTTTGGTGGAAAGGGGCATGTCAATAATTTTATCTCAAAAATGTTAAAAGATTTTACAAAGAAAGACATCCAGTTTTCAATTATTTTAGAAAAGATTTTTTTTAAATCTCTTGGAAAATGTTGTGTGCATTTCGGAAAGCTTCATAAATGAATGAAAAACAAATTTTGATGGAGCAAAGTTTGTTTCTAGGTAAAATTCATAGTATAAACCTTGCAGGAGAAAGTAAAAAGCCTGTTTATTTAAAGACAAATACATTTTCAACTTTGTTCAAGCTGATTGTAAATGGATACAGATTATAGAAATTTAGTAGTAGATAGAAGGAGGATAGCATCTAAAATTACCACTATTTTTAAACTTAGCCACTAGACACTGACCATTTGAGGTCAAATACTTTTTCGAAAACTTTTTGATCTCACCAAAAATAAAATAAGACTTTCCGGTTTTTTTCTCTTGGGCTTCATGGTGTTTCCACATGGAGCCAGAACACTGCTTCAGGAAAAAGCGTTGGCAGTGACACAAATAATGCAGCTTTTGTTTTTTGTTTTGTTGTTTTTTGCTGACATCACTTTAGATTACAAACTTATGTGATGCATTTTATTCATTTCAAAATGCTGTGCAAGCTTGAAAAGTTAACATAATGGCAAAAAGCCATCAGCTTACTTCATTTGAGTGTGTTTCTATAATCAGCACAGGTGCAGCTCTTCCTAATTACCAGACTAATTGATAAAATATAGCTGTGAAGAAAACCCTGTAGTATTTTATCGTTTAGTTTTTTTTAATCAAAATGGCCTCATAGTGCAGAAGAATTCTGTAGAACTAAGTGAAAATGTCCAAAGTTTCTTCTAAAGATGGACAGCTTGCTGCAGACAAGCAGAGTCTGTCCTGTTATTATGCATGTCAA
Organism: Micropoecilia bifurca; assembly: GCA_903067075.1. Lineage (NCBI taxonomy): Eukaryota > Metazoa > Chordata > Actinopteri > Cyprinodontiformes > Poeciliidae > Micropoecilia > Micropoecilia bifurca. The sequence goes on along the minus strand of CAEGAF010162798.1, from coordinate 8,995 downwards.
TAAATAAATCGTACAGATGCACTTTGGAAAGAAATTGTGACACAAAGTAAAATTTTGATGTAAAAATATGCATAATGTGAGACGTATTTGCATGAGACAATCGAGGTGGGATTTAATACACTTTCATTTTCTTTTCAAAATGGATATGAAAGTTTTGGGTTAATTATTAGTAGGACATTTTTGCTTATTTTCTTCTTAGTCACTTTTTTTCCTCTGACATTTTGCTTGTTCAGAACAAATAAAGCTGTTATAACTTGTTTGGTTCAGATGGTGTCAAGTGTGTGTAGCTACAGGTGGAAGGAGTGTCTTGCCTACAGTCAAGCATGGCGGTGAGAGTATCGTGGTTTGGGGCTGTGGAGAGCTGCAGCGGAAAATAATGGCAGCCACACAAAATATTGACACTTTGGGAAAGATTTGGCCATTTTCACTTAGGGGTGCACTCACTTTTGTTGCCAGAGATTTGGACATGTATGGCTGTCCATGCAAGCCGTATGTTGACTGTTTTATGTCGTGTCAAAGTGTCACATCTTCTGTGTGTACTCATTTTTGCAAGATGCTGCACATGAATAAAAGAGCTATTTTTGCTCAGGAGTCAGGGAGGAGCAGGGAGAAAGCATCTTCAGGGTAGAGCCAGGCATGGACCGGTTCAAGGCATGGACCGGTTTTCAAAAGTTGACGATTCAACTTTCAAAAATTTTAGAAATAAATAAAATGTTCACCATACCATTTCTAGGGAAACTATGCAAGTGACTGGAGTTTTTCTGGCTGTATGGATCATACAGTGATGAAGTACTGACCCTCCCTCACCTATTGCTGTGCCATGTTAATCAGCTAGCTTAACAGGAGACGACTACACTGCCAAACCAAACAGGTGTACATCCATACAATCGCCTGAAAAAATAGAGGTTGTCGATTCATGTTCATGTATCATATCAAAATAACAATATATAAAATGTTTAATAGCAGTTTTATAACTGTGATAACCAACAAGATGTATTATTTTAATAGCACTTTTTGGTGTACATTTTGCTCTATTAGCAAAAATAGCTAGATTGTGATCTACACAACTCCTAGAAAAGCTATTCACCCCCTCAGTCGCTTTACTTTTATTGCTTTACATATCATGATCAATAAAATTAGGTGATTTTGCCAAAACAAATTACAAAGGAGTACGTTTTATGTCAAAGTAAAAACAGATTTATATAAAGTAATGACAACTGAATGAAAATATGTAACATAAAGTGACTGAACTAATTCAACATGTGAGCCAAACATTTGTTGATCATGGTTGTTTTGTAAAAGCAGTAAAAGGAGTAAAGCATTCAAGAAGGTGAATAAATTTCATAGGAACTGCATTTCGGTTCATATTTTTGCATAAGTATCATAAAATTGCTGGATTTCTTACATAAGTCCATGGCGCCCTGAGACCTCATACCGGCCCATGCCTCGGCAGAGCTAACATCTGTGGGGAAAGTGATTCACCTAGGGAGTCTAAGATCTCACCTTTTCACACCCAACAATAAACTCACGGGACAGTATGGAAGAAAAGAAAAAAGAAGAGTAAAGAAGGATAAATCAAACAAAAACAAATGCAGAAAAACAAACAAAAAAGGTAATTTTTTAGAAAACAAACAAAAAAGGTACATTTTTAGAAAATTTGACCAAAGATGCCTGAAGATTTTTGAAAATATGAGGTTGACATAAAACACAGACAGACATCCAGCTGAAAGTTGGGGTGTCCTGATACAATTTTCCACTTCCTATATCACAGCTTTGAATATTGGCCAATACAGAAATTGAGCCAATATGAATCATAACCGATTTTATTACTTAATTTTGCAGTGTCTTCCAGTTCTCTGAAATGTCTTTCAGTTCCAGTATAAAATGTTAATTAGAATTTAAAGTTTATATATCTGTGAAAATGTGCTCTTGCATTATTATGCCATTACCATAATATTAATTGAAAATGGTATCAAGCAATACTATTGTGTATCACAATAATTTCTGGGACAATTTATCATCTAGTAAAACTTATGATGGCAGACCTTTAACTATAAAGCCCCATGATGGGCCGTACTAAATGCCAAAGGAGAAATCCGGAGCAGAGTGCTGCAATAGCGGTGCTGATGTGGGAAATTTTAAATGCAGGCCCACATAATCCGATTTTTTTATATTTGATATAAATATGGCATCGGGACACCCCTAGGTGAAAGTTCCATGAAATGCTGAGAAATCGGGATTGCTGGAGGGAAACGCTCACCTGCTGTCTGTGTCCAAACCCACAAAATCCTTCTTTTCAAAAGGCACGCAAAGCAGCTGGATCTTGTCACCGGACTTATCTGTGGCCCGGTCCAGCCGCTTGGACTCCAGGACGATAAATATGGACTCCACAAAGTCCTCGACCCTCCGCTCCACGTCGGAACACTCCTCGAAGCCCGGATAGAAGGCCACGTCGGTGCGCTGCTGCTCGGCGATCTCCCCCTGCAGGCCGAACACCAGCAGGCGCGAGTCGTACAGGGTGGAGCTGTAAACCTCCTTCTGGCCGTGGAAGCGCTCGGCGGTCTGCGGCCAGTCCTTGGCCGAGTTGCACGTGGTGATGCAGATGAGGCCCACCACTTTGCGATGCGTCTGGAAGTCGCCCCACTCGTTGTTCTCGGGCAGGTAGTGGTGGCGGTAGCGAATGTAGAGGAGCCGCTGGGAGTCGCGAATGTTCACCTGGCTTACGCTGGCGATGCGCTTGTAGATCTTGAAGAACTGGTCCTCGAGCACGATGCCCACCGGCTGGACCACCACCAGCACCGTCTGGTGGTCCTCGGCACACTGCATGTAGTCTGGGACGCTCATATTCAGACTGAGCTTCACCTGCCTGGGACAGAAAAACTCATTCGTTTTAACCAACCTAAACCTTAATCACTCTTAACATGGACTCGGTTTGTAAAGATCATTTCCCTTCCTTATATCTTTTTTTGTGGTTTCTCAAACTACAACTGTTTTAATTACATGTTTTTAGTCTAGTTTAGATTTGACAGACCTCAGAATTATAACCTAAACGTCAGAGTCGTTAAAAGTAATGAAAGACTCCTATGCAGGTTTGCTGAACCAGAAGCTGCTCATCGCACCAGGGAAGAAATCCCAGAGTTCCCTTTGAAACTCCCTGATTATACACCTGCTGCTGTCTTTTTCTGTTAAAAATGTAACGTGACTGCTAAAAGTGACAGCTGGAAACATATTGCGCCGGACAAGGGCGATTCAAAATAACCAGGCACAGGATGTCATTTTGTGAGCTTTTGTATTATGTCAGCAAACAGCATTTTTTCAGTAATATTCTGGTGCCAATTACAAGACTCAACTAGCTTAGCTTAGCTGCTTCATAAAAGCAGACGCCGGTAACCGCTGTTAAAAAGCAACATTACACAAGGAAGAAAAGCAGGACATGTATACGAATACAAGTCTGCCCACATGCATCGGTTTAGATGAGCAATAGTATTTATTAACTGATATTACCTCAGCTGTTGTCTGTCAAAATTTACAGCTTCCGTCTTCGAGCCACAGTTTACTAACATCCGGCGAAGCAGTAGCAAAACATCCGGGAATATTTTCAGACTAAAAGCCTCAAATACGGTCGAAGGTTTGTCAGTGGATTTTGTGTAAATCTATGGAGTTAAAAGGGACAATGGATATGAGGAAGATGGCTGATGCTTCTTTTGAGGGATGTGTAAAAAATACGTGCTGTGTTCTGTTCATTTTAAAACAAGTAATTTGATCAAATGTAATGCCTATTGCACATTTCATTTGTTACTTTGCTTTTTATAGTGTAAAACACTTTGAATTGCCTTGTTGCTGAAATCTGATATACAAATACCGACTTTTTAGGAGAGTATGTAAAAGTCTAGGATCAGTTGGATTCAAGTTTCACCTTTTGAGCTGAATTAGATGCAATGTTCTCATTTGAAACGAACCTGTGTTCCATACTTAGTTGTATTTGTTCTCAGAAATTATTTCATAATGTATTTTTAATCTTAAAGTCAATATCCTTGAATGCACAATAAGTGTTTATGACTTTCCTCAGAGTTAAGATTTGATTACAGTTCAAATTTGGACCTAGTTCTTTGGTGTTATATAACCACTGAATGAAAACACAGTAAAACTACATACATTTTCCCTTACAAGGCAATTAAAAATGAAAATCAGATGTAGCATTCTTCTTTCAGTTAGAAGCATCCGACCGAACTGCACATTTAAATAAATCAAAATCCCATATAATCAAAAAACAATCCAAACTGATTGATTTAACTCTTATTTTAATGCATAAATCACTTTTCACAATCTTCTTGGAAGACAACCGCTTTTAAGTCTGTATTTTCTTCATTTTTTCATTTTGGCCAAGAGGAATTGGTCCAAAAAGCAACGCAGGAGCTCAGAATGGAATGTCTAAAGAATGATTCATAGTGAGTATACATCGATAACAGGCAAACATCTACAAAACAATACACAATCATTGTGAGAGGAAATCACAAGGGATAGCTTAACAGATGCAATGAAGGCAGGGGGTGCAAACATCTTGAACATCTTTTTTTTTTTTATTTCAACCAAGTGATTCATGGAATGAATGCAAAACCACTAATGGAATGTGGTTAATGTTCTCAAAGTTTGATAAGACTAAGTTATGATAACCAAAATGTAAACCTTCAGCATGAAATACTCCCTTCTTGTTATTGATTGGCATCTTTTGCCCAGTCAGTAATACGCAGCACCTACAGAAACCAGGAAGATGACAGAAGGACAAGAAGGCGAGTCAATGCTAACACTGCAGACATGACCCGCATTAGAGAACTGGTCTATTGGCACTAAGAGTGGAAGCCGGATGCAAACTTTAAGCAAACGTTTGAGATGTCAAACCAGAGGCCATCTTTTAAAAGTAGAACCTTTGGGTCTGGTTAGAAAACTGAGTAAGAAAAACAGGGATTTACTGTTTTTGGTTGGTTGAGGAGTTGTATCACTCAATGGTCAGTGTTACAAGTATGATGTATTAATGTGGATGTGGCTGAAGATGATTGGTCCAAAAACTGGTACATTTTTAAAAGTACAAAAGAAGTACTTATAATTATACAGACTCAAGAATGCTGCAAATTCCATATTTGTCTTGTTGGGTTAGCATTGGACTTCAAGCTAAATTGACTCCAATTCCTAAAAAATCAAAATCATTATTCTTATAATACCTTGTAGTCCTTTCACTTCTAACCAACTAAGCTTACAAAGACTTCTGAGTGCAAACATGATTATGTTTTAATTACAGATGGAATAGATAGTTTCTCATTTGATTGTTGTCATCCAGTGGATTGGATTCATTAGTCTACCGGATTACTGCACACTGATTCCTTCAAGGTTTGGAGTTCCTTCATAATAGTAGTCTAACATATATAAAGATCTGAAAACAACAACAAAGGAAATCGGATTAAGACCAACGTTGCAGAAAAGGGGGGACGTGTGATTTCTGATTGGTTGGATTGGAGATATTTGGCATTCTTCGTTATGGCGTAAAAAGTGGGCAGACGGTGTCAGTGGTGGACAGTGACATACTGGATGTCCTCCAACATGATGTGGGGAGGAAAGGGAAGTGGTTGGAGGTGATGGAGGTTTAGAAGGGGGAGGAGGCAGGTCGACGTCCCACTGTCCTCATGCCAGTTTCAGAAACTGTTCCACTGTATCGGCTTCCACTGCCTCTGAAAACATCTCGTAGTTCTGTGGAGGAGAGAAGAAAGGATCTCAAAAAGACAAATCAGAAACGTGAACAATAAAACACTGGCCATGTTTAAAGCCTGAGGTTACTATCAGAGATACACATGTCCATGTGCAGGTTTTTATACTGGTGTGTGCTTTCCTCACCCCACAGTACTGGTCTTCATTGAAGAACTGGGGAGGGGCCGCAGTGGGGTCCCCTGCTTTGCTTCTCATTTCGTCCCGGAGTTCGCCACCCACAGAGATGTCGATGAGCTCGTACCGGATGCTTTTACTTTCCAGGACCCGGATGACCTCCGCTTGTTGGGACTTGACCTGGAAAACAAAAAACAGGAGCTTTAGTCAAAAGCACCACCACTCAGCACCATCTGGTACACACCCGCCTTCAGTAAGGAAGGATGGAGAGACTTAAAATACGATGCAGTCACAGGTCTCAGTTCAAACAAACGGTGAAAGTGATTTAAAAAATATCCCAGATTTGGCTGAAAAAGCTGCAACGTTTTCACCCTTAATGTCTAGAATGTCAACAAAACCAGGGTAAACTAACCATTATGCCAATTTTCAATTTTGAAACAAGCATTTAAATATCAAAGTGAACCGAGATGTCTTTCTCTTCTATCTAATAAGCTTCAGGGAAAAGTCTCAACTAAAAGCACTTTCAACAATTTTCAAACATTGTTTGTTTGGTTCCTCTATGAACAGTCCGCTGTCACTCTGTGACACTAAGGAAGTTGGATGCTCGAAAATGTGACCACACGTCAAAAAGCGGAACAAACTGCAAAAAGGTCAAGCTGCTATGTCTTTTATTTAGAGTTACATCCTCATACCGGCAGATGAGAGGGAAGAGAGAAGCAGAACTGTTGGTCACTTTATCCAGGAAGTTCCAGAAAAAAATCTACTCTGGCTAAAGAGTAAATCTAAATGGTTGTTAGCTCAGCAAACAACTATTTTTTAAGGTACTGGATATCATAGTGGTAGAGAAAAAGGAACTTCCAGAAACAGGACGGTTGGATAGATGCCTTAAAGCACAGGAGAGGGTTAAAAAGTAATGAGCTCCTAATAGATACCAGATGGCAGACAGTCTGAAAGCTGTACATTGTTTTTCTTTTTTTAACGTTACTGCTGCATATGAAAAGATTATAGCAGTAATGTTTAATGACGACCAATTTAATCGCACAAATCTCGTCATTAACAGTGATGCCTGGCAAGGAATCAAAGCCAACATCCAGAAATTACAGATGTTACCAACACAAAGTATTTTAATTCAATGATTATTTATGCCAAAGGGAAACTATGATCCAAGGATCCTCAAAGAGATGTTGTGGAAAGTGATGCTGTAAGTAGAAAGCATCTCCACTAGCAGTCAGTCATGCAACTATTCTGAAGAAACGTCTGACTGAAGACTTTAGCTGTATGCAGTGTTTGACAAAACATTTGAGCACAACTTTTGAGGAAAGACATAGCTTCAATAAGTCAGACTTTTATATTTGCTTTTTATGCATTTATGTTTATGTCAGTGTGACAGCTATGTTGAGAGTCACACACTTTTAATAAAGTTTATTACAGCCTACTTATGGGTTTTATTTTCAAGCAACACCCCAAGATCACTGGTCCCCATTTAGCCCTCTTTAAAAACTTCCTGGACACACCACTGCTCAGCAGTCTTATTAAAACTTGTCAGTGTAATAATTATTGATCGTTGTTTGGCTACATTAAGTCAAGCCGTTTTCACATCATCATAACTTTATTTGCAGATACAAGGTCTAAGCAATTGAAATTATTGACATGTCCAACACATGTAATGCCAACATTCCTTGCAAATTTCTACAACACAAATTAAAGAATTTGCTTGTATGTTGCTCTTCTGACAAAAATACACAGGAAAGAATAGAAAGAATACGTTTGTTTTTTGTTGGGGTTTTTTGCAACAAAAACTGCAGCCTAATTCGGCGAACCTTAAATTTACAGGAAGTGCCAAGTGAGTGATTTTATGGATACTATTTCTGCTTTTTATGCAATCGGCAGTTCTTATTGCTTAATGCTGCTCAGTGTGTTTCACGTGTCATAATTCATAGTACACATGATTTGGACAGAATCGTGTTACTGTCAAGTTGACAGTAACACGATTTTTGTCGTGAGCTAGACATGGAACGTAGTGACTATTATCTGAATGAGGTTTGGCGCAGAGCTCAGCGTGCGGGACACGGATACATGTGCTCACGAGTCAGTTATTTTGTCAAGTCACGCGAACCTAAATGCTCGTGTTTCACAACCACTGTTTGAACAAAGTTTTGTGGTGAATAGTGAACAAATACTGCTTGCTAATTTGTTGGGGGAGAAACAAACAGCTCAACCAAGCTCATGAATTCAGGTAGAAAAATAAAGACGCCTGCCGCTCGTGTTGTCATTATAATTAGGTGTTAAGGAACAATAAGCTGCCGACACGATACATAAAGCTGACATTAAATGAATGAAAGCGTTTAAGCGCAAAGGCCCGCTGTACTGTTAGTCAGGAGGAAGCTATTACAGACAGGGTGCTGGGTGTGTCCGTTAGACTGAACCATTGTTAGCAGCTCCCTAAGCAGCTCAATACTCGCATTCAGCGGTAAACGGGGACATTACAGCGTGTCTGGCTTACCGTCCGCGAGGCAGTCACGGTGGTATAATACACTTTGACGGTCATCGCTGCAGGTTCTGAGTGACTCTTCCTTTGTGCGTCCGCTGCTTGCAAATAGCTTGCACTCGCTCGCGTCAAGCTGAACCCGGATAACGCAAACCGGATTACAGCAATGCCACGACCTCTTTCAAAATAATGGTTCAATTATACTGTCTATTTATGAATAAAGACAGTATAATTTATAAATGTCTTTATTTATAAAGACAGTATAATTGAACCATTATAGTATAATGGTTCAATTATTATACTGTCTTTATTTATAAAGACAGAATAATATTTTTGTATACTGTCTTTATTTATAAAGACAGTATATAAAAGACGGATAAAAGACAGGAAAATTAAATAGTTGTACTTTCCATTAATTGAAATTTTAAGTAATTATATGTTAAAATAATAATTATTTTGTATTAATTTCAATCTTTCATAAGGTTCAGCATCAGTATTTACAGGAATACCGTACTGAGATTATTCATCCTTAATATTTTACTGTCTACAGCCATCAGATTTTTTAGGAGGAAAATTTGTTTATATACTTTTTGTTTAGAAATTAAATATCTGTTCAACTAAAGACATATTAAA
>CAEGAF010162794.1:0-11109 GCA_903067075.1 Micropoecilia bifurca | reverse complement strand
ATTTTACAGTGTGTTGCAATTAGTTGCACATATAGTGATGTTTTTCTATTTGTTAATATGATATAGTTTTTGCTTACAGTGAATGAAAACACAACATTCAAGATTAGAATATTAAATGTGAAACCAAAATGATTAAAATAGGTTTCATGTCATTTTAAAGATTGCTATTATCTAAAAGTACTTTTAATGTGAGTCTCATCATAATCAAACTTGTTGAAAGTAACTGTTAAACCTCGATTTAAAACTTAACAGAATGTAATCTTAACACACGTTGTTTTCTCATCTGGGTTTGATCTCTTACGTTCGGGAGAAGTTCGGCGACAATCCTTGCTCCTCGTTGATGGTCCTTTGTACCCGAGGAGTGCAAACCGGTGGGGATGAGACCCTGATCCCGCCGCTGGGCAAAGTGCTGAGCTCAGACGACGTGCTGACCAGGATGTGAACCGTCTCCATTGGGGGGATCATTCCAAGGTTAACCACTAGCACAGTCCTCTCAAAGTCCTCATCCACCAGTATGTTCCCTGTAGCTCCAGTTTAGAAAAGATAAAATAGTGTTTTGTGTCAAAAACCACTTTTAAAGTAAACTTTAATAGTGGATTATTTGGTTAATTGTTTTATTTTTGCTTTCAAACAACTTTCTTGTTACAGCACAGTTTTGTTTAGCAGACAGAAAAACTAATTGGTCTGCAAATGAATATTTAAAGATATGTCTAATGATGGATTTAAAATAGTAGCTGGGTGAATTTTTAGAAACCCTTTAGGGCTGAATTGTTAATGGTGCTTACAGTCTCTGAAAATTAATCCAATATTTGCCATTCTGATTCTCTTTGAGTATGAAATGACAGAGCATATTCATATAATTACAGACAGAAAAATAAGTATTGAGCATTTCAAGATTTTTCTCAGTAAACATATCTAGGACACTTATTCATCAGATGCTGATAACATCCAAAAACATCCTCACATACAAGGAAATCATTGTCCATGCATAAAGTATTTCATGTTATTGGCAATAAAGTGAGAGGCCAAAGGGAAAACGGATTGTATTTAAATAGCAGAAGACCCTCTGTTGATATTACATGGAAAATCCCTGCTTTATTTTCTTTCTCTGAACCAGTTGAGCATTTCCTCTAGGCAGCCTGTCACTCATTAACAGCCTGCTGCATCCTAAGAGCACAAAGGAGCATCATCATAGATCCCTCCTTGCAGCAGCTGTCTGACTCTGTCCATCACTGCTCTCAACTATCTGCGGTAATTTGGACATTTTTTGTCATTTTAAATAACATTTTTTTCTCACATTCTCACATCTCTGTGGTTGCACTGTTTTCATTGTCAGTTACTGTCACTGGTCTCTTTTTTTAATGCTCAAATACACATGCACATTTTAATTTTTACTTTTTTACATATTCCTTTGGAACAGAGTAGGTTATTTTTAATAACTGTACGACGTTTATTTTGTAATTTGTCCTAATTACATAATATGGTATTCTATATTCTTTTTATATTCCTTGTTTCATCCTCAATATTATAGTAACAGATTCACATTATCAATAATATCTCAGTAAATTCAATGTTACATGATCTTCACACCACCAAATGTTAGTGTTGTTACAGCAAACTTTAAGTGAACTCCTGTGTGTTTTCTCTTCAGCAGTGGAGTCTGGTGTGAAGAGGTGGCATTGTAGCGTGTTTTACTTCTTGGGTTGTTTTTTATTTTTTAAGCAAGAGTACAAATTAAGTTCAGGTTCTTCTACAACTCTCTACAAGAGGTCCTTGGCTCCTTAACAACTCTTATTATTATCCTCTTGACTCCACTGTTGCTAATCTTGTGAAAATATGTATTTTTCGTCCCACTTCTTGAACATTCAGAGGTTTATAAATATACATTTAACAAATGTCATCAGTATTTTTAGTAAAACTGAGGTTGTGAAGGACTTGGGAGAGCTTTTTTCCTCATGTCGCCATGAAATACATTTGTGTTTCCATGGAAAAGAGGAATGTATTTATAGGCTATTAATAAAAAATAAAGCTCCTGACATTAATTTCTGCTCAGGGAGATAGAATTGCTTTCTAAGTACTCAAAAGTTTGCCTTTCTTCAATTCTTTTTATGTGATTTCCTCCAACTTTTCTTTATGTTTCTAAATCTTCTCATTATATTTTATTGCATGTAATTGAATTTATCAGCTTATCTGATTTTATTGTACATGTGGAGGACTTATCTGTTGTAAATGTCATGTCAAAAGCCTCATCACAAATATACCGAGAAGTATTTTGCAGTGCAATATTCATTTTCCCTGCTGTATTCCTAATGCATTCACCAGTATTGTGTATGAATAATACCAATGTCTCTCAGTAGCTTCATTAGATTATGACTTGCCTGCTGCAAAACACTGAACCAGACAGTACAGAGGAGGATCTAGGATCAACACAAACACTTTACAGAGCTGGAAAAGATCCTCAGACTTCGATTGTGCTGTTCTGCGCTTTCGTCCCAGCAAACCCTCTGTACGCCTCACAAACACTGAGCTCATTTAACAATATTGATCTGAGTCCCTTCAGCCTTACCGCTGCCGCTCTGGAGACCCCCGTTGGCGGTGTGGCAGATGTCCTGATGACAATCATCAAGTTTTGCCTTGCCTTTTATTTGCAGGGTTATAATTTGACTGGATATCATAGCCTCAAACCCAACAACAATGGAATTTTCTTCCAGTGGATATATGAAGATACCTTCAGGGCAAAAAGAAGAAAAGACTGATGCTCAGAGGTTTGAATTGCATCAATGTGCCTGTGGCACGCAGTCGTCTCGCTTACCCTCAATTGCGTGATCCTCAATATTCTCGTAGGTCATAGAGGCCGTCAGAGCCAGAGTATAACCCCTGACGCAGCAGGTGATGTCAGACACACTGAGGGGCAGAGCACACTGGCTCTCCTTGTTGATGAGTCCAGGCATCCTGCTGGCTTTAGGATTCTGCTTTGAAAAGCAAACAGAACCAAATCAGAACATTTGATTAAATAAAATTGAAAAATTGTTGGATTTTTTTTAAAACTTCACACAGTGAGAACAAAAGAAAAGTTCTCCTTTGCTGTTTACATAGGATTTGTGATGAAAAGTACCAGTCAGGTTCTTCTAATTCCAAGTTAGTTAAAATGTGGTGCTAAATCTGCCAAAACCTTGTGAGAGAATTGTTGCATTCTGCTGATTGAGGCAAACATTGACTAAGACAAGAGTTACATTTTTCAGATGAAGCTGAGGTTTTGGCAAATAAGACAGAGTGGAGATGTGGGAAGCTGACAGGTGCCTGACAAAGAAGTTTATAATTTGATCAAAGTTGATCAAATTATAAACAGTTCAAAATACCAGCCAGTTTAGAGCCAAAACATTCAGATACATTAATATATTTCATTTTCATCATCACACTGACACCAAACACACAACCAAATCAACAAAAAAAATGAATAAATGTATCAAGTTAAAACAGAAAATGTCAGCACATTCTTTCCAACAGAAAATCTGAAAGGCCACATAAGGAGAGTTGTGCACATGATATGTTCTCACCTTCTGGTAAATTTAGAAAACCTTTCCAAGGCAACGTGGGCAAATAAGACAGAGTGGAGATGTGGGAAGCTGACAGGTGCCTGACAAAGAAGACTGGCTGCCGAAATCACAAGACGCTTCAACAAAACACCAGCTGAAGGCTGTGTACACTTACACTTTTTTTATTCAGTGTAACAGATTTGGATGTCATTATGTCATGTTTGCATAGTGAAGTTATATGTGGAAGAAGTTCTAAAAAAATATTGTGATCTCATTTTACATAACCAAAACTTGGCATTTTAATTGTCAAGCTGATTGTTTGATCAACTGATCAACTTCTACAAAAGCAGGGATTTTTAAGTAATTTGCCAGTGTGTGTGTGTGTCAACACAATGCCAAGATGGAAAGACATCAGCATCGAACTTAACTGGAAAAAAACATCCTGCTGCCACCTTTTTCCAAGAATAACATCCATGTGTAACAGCATTGCTCACTTATGACAAAATACATATTTTTCCATCATCTGCCTGTCATCCTCTCTCTCAGGATAAATATTAAAGTTCGCAAAGCTGCAACTGAACAACATCTCTTTCTTTGTTCAGAGAATATGTTTCATTTCAAAGGGAATTTGACAATTTATTCTGTTCACCACTGAAGTTTGTTTTCATCAGACTTGATGTTTCTGATACTTATTTTAACATGAACCTTTTTTTAAACTGAGGGAGTGAGCAGGAAAAACTTCCATCTATCTTTTACTGTAAAAACATGTTTTTCTTTACGTTTTGCACACTTTTACCTCCAATAGTTCAGAATTCTACCTCAATATCTTCCCAATATTATTTATGAGCTCAAATATATTCCTGTTCAAATTGAGCACTCTGCACAGGAAGTGATCTTGTTTCTTGTTTTTATTACTTTTGATGGCCAGCAGCAATAAGATCAAACACACACCAGGGACACATTAGAGATTCAAACATTGCAGCTAAAGCTGTCAGTGGAGCAGTCTTTATTGGTTCTCTAGCCTCGGTAATCCTCCTCAGTGTGATGTAAAACTAAGAGGTCTGGGCTAAGGTGACACCCGTGTTAAAACCATTCAAGATAAAAGTCGTGGCAATAAAAACAAAGATTTTAAGGCGATGTTACCATTGCTGTCCAGCAAGAAATGTGCAGGTAAAATACAGACCTCAGAGACGATAAAATTAACATGTTCTGATTATTCTGTCTAATAAAAGCAGTATACTTCTTACTTCTTGTAATCCTTGGTAGTGATTTGTGATAATCCTTACAATATTTTTTTATTAATTTTTGAAACAGAATAAGCTAAAAAAATAAATAAAACAAATAAGGTAAAATACAACCTGTAATTTGAGTACATTTATTCACGAGGGGAAACAACTCAAGGGCAATTTTTTATTTACTGGTAGAGTGGGTAATATGCCTATAAAGCAAAATATCAGATTTCTTTCATACCGAATATATTTTCTTTAAATCTATTATTAGCTTTTTTTCCCCATCCTTTTCTTTAAAAGAAATGTTACGTAAGAACAAATATTTTCAAAAACCTTCATTTTAATCATCCCTTCTTGGAGTCGACATGAATTCAAAATCCAATAAAATACAAAATCTGTTCAAACAAGATGGTCACTGAACTACACTGAACAATCCAGATTTTTCCAAAAATTTCATCTTTCTTAACTGCTAATTTGATTAATTGATGAAATCAATCAGTCACCCAACGCTACTGAACAAAATCTTAATCTGCAAAGTCCAACATGCAGCCCAGCAAGTTTCCATGGCCCACCATAATGTCACAACATTCTACCATAATACTTGGTAAGAGATGATTTTCCACATAAATCCTTTGCTTTATGCCAGACCGTCTATATTGTTTGGTGCCAAAAGATCAACCTTTACCTCATCTGGTCAAAGAAGAGTCCTAAAAATGTTAACAAACCTCAAAGATGTATTGTGATGACAGACTTTTTCATGGTATGTCTCTCATATCTGGTCTTAATGGTTTTAAAATACTTGAGTTTGAGATGTTACACTTTGCAGCTGAAGTAAAAGATTTAGTTTTAATCTTCCTTTCATGGAGTTCATTGTTTAGGTTGTCAGTCAGGCTTGTTCGTCTCATTTTCACTTATCTAAATTATTTAAATCTGATTTGAGCAGATTTAGGTGAGTAACTATGTTTGTGAAGCAATTTGATGCATTTTTTATAATGTTCAACATGTTGTGAATGCAATGTTCTCTTATCTTTCCTGTTTTGAAGAACCACAAGCTAAAATCTTGTCTGTCAGATTGTATAACTAAAGGTTTAAGAAAAATACAAAATAAATATGCCAGTAAGATTTTTCTTACATGAATTGTTAACAGTGTCAACCACCGTGTAAAAATCAATTCTTTCTTTAGAGGGAATTTAGATTAGTTTAGTTTTTCTATTGTTTTTTTATAGTCTGAGATTACGCTAGTGCAATAAAAGATACATTTATTTTAAGGTTCTCCAATTTTGCTAAAACAAAATTAGCTGCTGCAATACGGCTCCGGTTTATTGTTTATGCCTTCTTTTCCTGCACAAATAATCTTGCTGTCATGGGGTCTGCGTCTGCTGCACTACCAGAGTCCCTCTGCACAAGCTTGATGGGAAGCGTAATGACGAAAGCAATATCCATAGAGACAGCTCTGCTCGCCTGCTTACCTGCATACTGACCAGCAGCATCACCAAAATCTGCATTTAATCTGACAGTGAGACTAATCACACTTTATCTCACACAGCAAGGTGATTTCCTCTCACAAAAAAGAAAAAAATACTTAAAAGAAATACAGGTTGTAATGTCAGGTCTCATATTCACAGACACAGCCAATAAGCAATAAACTCATTCATCTTTATGATAATATCATTCGCCAGTGATTTTTTTTTTACTGTATGGAACAGACATTTTAATGCACTTACAGATTTCTGTCATCTCAATACTGCCATCATGTGTCCAATCAGCCACATACTGAGAACCAGTCTTGGATAAATTAAGCAAACAAGAACAACTGTACTTGATTATATCCACACATGTGCAAAAGGTGTTTTATTTATTTATTTATTTTTTGCTAAAGTTTTGTTTTGAACTGCTTGAAATCAGAGATATTTGTTCTTTTATATCATCTAGTTTTAGTTTAGTCAAAAGTGGGCTCTCTCCTGATGGGCTCCCCCTACCAACCTCTGGGATTTACCAAAAAACCCAGTGAAGGCATCAACCCTGAACCCAGACAACAGCCTTCATTTGGGTCAGAACAGGCAGCTGCATGCTGTGTCACCACCTGTTGAGGCACAGCTACCTGTTTACATCCACTGACAGATTCAACCATTGACCCTTTTCCTCCTTCAGCTAAAACTACTGACAGTGATGTCTAAAGCAGGAATCGCCAGACGGAAGCAAAGCAGCATTAAAATGCAATAGTGTTTCCCATTGTCTTACCTTTCATTTGTGTCAAGTGCAGCGTGGATCTCTTTCTCTGTCAGAAGTCCACTTATCATGAGAGATATCCTCCCCTCGTCCAGCCTCTGCTTTCCTCTCCTCTCCAATTTTTTTGTTCGCTTTTGGTGGCGTAGAGGGAATAGGAGTGCTGCCACAGGTGGCAGGAACTACACATGCAGACGCACAGTGCAAAGAGGGGAGAGGGTATAGATAGATGCTGCTGCAGCTGCATCCAGCCGTGGCTCAGTCAAACCCAGCAACATGTGGTTGCAGAAACTGTTTCATTTATTTCTTCCTCTGCCTCCTCCTCTTCATCCTCCTCCTCCTTGAGAAGAGGATGCAGGAGTTTGAGGTTCAAAGACAGAGAGAGAGAGAGAATCCAAAGCAACCTCCCCACCTAACCCTATTCAAAGCACCACCCCCACCCACTCGTTGTGAGCTCTTGTTGACACTATCAACAATTCAGATATTCCCTTTAATAACATGCATGTCATGCAGTGTAACACCAGCAACAGATGGCTGGAAGACAAGCACACGGCGTCTGTCATGCAGCATCAACAGGCAGGCGGTCGTGCAGGAGCGTTTTAAATCTGAAGTGGGCGTTTGTCTGTCTCAGGGTTTCGTGATCACTTTGTTTGATACATTTGGGGGGCTTTTTTTGCTCTGCAAAGGTTTCCATGACAATTAATGTGTGTTTGAAAAATCATTTTGGTGCTGTTGTAAATGTGGAGATGGTCTCTCTGCGTGTGTGTGTGTGTGTGTGTGTGTGTGTGTGTGTGTGTGTGTGTGTGTGTGTGTGTGTGTGTGTGTGTGTGTGTGGGTAGCTGGAACTCAACATCCTCCTCTAAATTGGATTAACCTGCAGCCAATGGAACTCACCCCTTTGTCCTCCCCCTTTTTCTTCCCTCAGTGCCGCTCTTCCTTCCTCGCCGTCTCTTTTTCTCACAACCAAAGGAACAACAGAGGGGAATGTAGTCAATTTGTTGCCAGGATCTTTAAAGTTATTCACATATTGCATGCGATGTGAATAAAACAAAATTGAAATCATCATCTGTAGGAGCTGAAATAAAGAGAGTGCAAGTTTGGGCTTGAAATAAATTATGGTGCTCCATAAATTGTAAGCTTTTCTTGCTTCCTTTAGAACCTAGCCATGCTGCACAGTATTTATTTTGAAATGTTGCCCTTACTGTATTGTTATATTTATACTGTTTTAATGTGTATCGTATTTTATATTTGTGTGAACCTATTGCTTTGAGTTCTTGTGTCTTCATTTGCTGCTGTTGCACTAGAATTGCCAAATTATTAGATAATAAAAGAATTTAGATTCAATTATATTTTACAGTAAGCAAGATTCAGCTTCAACTGCACTTCTCTATTTGGTTAGAAATAGAACAGTATTTCTCAGGGTGCTCAGGGTTGGTGGAGTTTGGTGGAAAATAAAAAAAGAAAACTGAAAAATTGTCTCCTAAATACAACTGGCATTTTTATTATTGGTGGAATATCTTTCTAGTTATTGACAGGGAAATACATTTAATGTGTACCAGTTTTGTTCATGAAAAATATATTTTGCATAATTCAGTATTAATTTGACGTAGACTTTTCTATTGATCGGGTCTAGGAAATTTGCTAATCTAATCCGGTCTTGGTAGGAATTTAGAATTACGAGGGAAATTGCTATGTCTTCAAGACGCCACTAGGGGGAGACTGCACTTTTGGCAGCCTCATATTTCCCGCCCGAGCAAAACGTGAAAAAAAGTGATGCCTTCAGGTATTCCAAGTAAAGTGAATAAATATATCTTTACACAAGTATTTCGGGTGTTTCAATTTTAATCTGAAAAACCAAATGAGTTCGACGTTTTTTTTTAATGAATAAAAAATGTTGAAATCATATTTAAATCAAGTGATTCAGAGCAAAAAAATAGAAAATAACTGAATGAGTTATAGCAATTTATATATAAAAACCTTTTTTCAGAATTTCACCTCTGTATAATCTAATAAATAACTCTTATTTGTAGATAATTTATTTTGAGTCTATTCAACACTTTTATTGAACGCCCATTTTTATCGGAGCTTAAAATTACTATAAAGATCATGTCTGTGAAGGCAGCAGCAGCCGTTGAGTCCATTTCAAAGAAGGCAGCGTGACAACAAACTTTTGTGAGAGGTTCGGTTCGTTTCTTAAAAGAATAATTTCCTAAAATGGCTGAAGACTCTTGGGCTTTAGCAGTGGACGTTCAAGAGGCGACAACTCCATCATTTCAGGTTAGTTAAATGTCTCATTTTATACCGACACCTGTTCGTTGCTCGTTAGCACATTAGCACACGGGGTTAGCTATCTGATGCTAATTTTTTTTTAATTAATTAATTTTTTTATATACTTTATTTACAGACAAACAATATACAATTGAATACATAAATGTGCTCGATGTGCTGGGGAAACTAATCCATATATTTTATCAGAAAAGAAAGAAAGAAAAAAAAAATACAAATCAAACATATTAAAGAAATAATCCAGAGGAAAACCATTAGCAAACCTGCTTCTATATTTTTTTGGAACAATCTTTATTCAGATATTGATCGGGAACAAACATGGTTATTGCGGAGAAAGTTTTTTTTTTATCTCAAAGTACGTGAGGTATCTCTTAAAATTCTGCACAGGTGTTGGGCTGTAAATTCAATACTGAGAAAATATATTCCAAATATTGATCCTCTCTGTTCCTTTTGTCACATTGAACAAGAAACATTAACCCACCTTTTTTGGGAATGATGCTCGTTTAGCAAAATCTTTTGGTGTGATTTCAATGTTTTCTTTAGTAGGATATGTAATGTACTTATTCCTTTAAATGTTAAACATGTTTTATTTGGTATTTCCAATAATACCATGTCTGGGAAAGAATACATTATACATTTTCTTATTCTTTTGGCTAAGTTCCACAGACATGCCTGTAAATTTGCTAAAAACAAACCCAACCTCACTGTCTTTAGAGCTTATGTAAGATGTTTTTTAGAGTCTTTAAAAATATGCACCAACTCTAAAGCTATGAAACTTGTAAACTTGAGTGATGAATTTGAATTGTAATTTTTATCTGAAGCTAATTGCCTTGGGTCATGTCTGGCAGTTTCAGTTCGCCAAAAAGATCAACAGAATACGAGGTCCGCTAAACGCGAAGGAAGATATAAATGGTAATTTAATCTTTTTTTTTTTTGGTCTTCATTAAATTTAAACTGTTTAAGAAAGCTAAATTTCCGCTGTGGTCTCTGTATTTCCACCTGCAGCCAACGTGGTGCGCAACAAGATCCCAGATGAAGCTGGTGAAGGAGATGGTGACAAAGTTGACCTGGCTGAACAGTCTCTGCTTAATAAATTGATCCGCCACTCTCTGGTGAAGAACCGAAACCAAGTTGAGGTCCAACAGGCGGATCCCAACTCTCCTCTGTTCTCCGTGAAGACTTTCCAGGAGCTCAGACTGTGAGCTCTTTGGCAAAAGCCTTTATTTTTTTCATATGGTTTACTGCTTATTTGATTATTTTGTGAAACCTAACCCTGAGGGCCTTCAATGTTAGGAAACCTGAATTGTTGAAAGGTGTCTTCACCATGGGATTCAACAGACCGTCCAGGATCCAGGAGAATGCTTTGCCTCTGATGCTGGCGGAACCGTGAGTTCATATTCATACTTGGGATGTATTGTGGAAAAAAATTTGTCTTTTTAATCTGATTGTTTTTATATGTACAATATCCAGTTGAATTCCAATTTGGTTGACTTGTTAATGAAAATACCATCTTCTGTTTTGTAAAGGAATTATATGATGTCAAGGTTCACCAAAACTTTTCTGATATCACTTTGAATCTTTCATTTAAGGACGTAAAGGTTCCCAGTTGGGCTGTAGTGATACAATAATCTCGCGATACGATACACAATATTCTGCCCACAATACGATGTATATTGTGATATTCAGCAAATGAAAAAAATCAATACACTTTTGCGATTTTCTGAAAGATTTTAGAGGGACAGTGATTTTGGTGACATTTTGTGACTGTTATAGAGTTGGATTGAATTAATTTAACTGAAAACTGATTAAAAGCACCAACTACACAATACCTG
>CAEGAF010162781.1:0-15840 GCA_903067075.1 Micropoecilia bifurca | reverse complement strand
TGTAGTTTTGTAAATTATAGTGTTTTATCGTGAGCTTTCGCTAATGAGTATCACATTGTTGTAGCGTTTTAGCATTAACAAAGCTGATGTTTATAATTACTGCTTTAAGGTTACTGGAACTATTTAGTTAGCAGAACCCACTACTGACCAAAAACAGAATAAAAATCCTGATTTTTCTATATGAAGTGGGGTTTTTGCATTAATATTTATTTATTTTTGATTTGTAACATGATATTTTTGAGGTTTTATCCAGTCGTTTTGCTCAGGTTAAACCACTCTGACATAAAAATACGACTTCATTCCTTCATCCCTAGTATACTTTAGGAATAAACATAAACCCAGCAGCAGGGAGTTTTATCTGCAGCTCACCTGTTTGTGTGTCGTAGTTTTGGAAAGTCAGAACTATTTCCAGCTTGTTTTCTGCTGTTTTAGTGTAACTGTTAGTGGCCCGGTTATTCATTAGGGGCCCGGTGATCCGTTTAGGGGTTCTGTGATTCGTTAGGGGCTGGTGATTCGTTAGGGGCTGGTGATTCGTTAGGGGCTGGTGATCCATTTAGGGGTTCTGTGATTCGTTAGCGGCTGGTGATTCGTTAGGGGATGATGATCCGTTTAGGGGTTCTGTGATTCGTTAGTGGCCCAGTGATTCGTTAGTGGCCCGGTGATTCGTTAGTGGCTGGTGATTCGTTAAGACAATAAGTCAAAACAAACATCTAAAGTTACAACCAGATGGTTTTAATCAAACATATTTATGTGTTGGATCGAGAACGACACCTAAAATTAATTCAGAAAACAACCCAGAATTATGATTTTCACAAGTTTAATGACAAAAAAGTTTAAAGTTGGAGGAAAATGAATATTTTTGTGAGGACCTGCATAGTGAGGCACAAACTCCAAACTTCTAAACTTTGCTTTAAGTTTTGTTTCAGAAACTGGGCTCAGTGTGCGACTGGTTCTGCTGCTTTCATTCCTTTATGTGAGCTGCTGCCATTACATCTCAGTCCGGTGCAACATAATATTTAAGTTTATTAAGGTGAGCTGTTGCAATTAATCACAAATTAGCTTCATGCTAATCACTTAATTTGGATAAGGAGTCCATGACATACAGCTAAGCTTTTATTTGTTGTTTTTAATGTCATTTCACAATCACTTATTGCGTAAACAAAGTTATTCACATATGATTTTAAATGTTTTTCTTATTAAATTGAAACACTGCAATTGCAAAATTTTGTTTTTTGACATGAACAGAATACCAACAGTCTTGCTCACTCTTGTAATAGAAATGCAGCTACAGAATTTTTTTTCTGTTTTGCTTTATTGTAAACAAACGTAAATAATTGCTTTTAAATTTATCCAACCAAATGTAAAGGAGCAAAACGGTGTAAAAGAAAAGCAGAACATGCGGGACGGAATAAGTGGGACTGAATGGAAAAAGCTTCTGATGTTCAGGAGTGAAGCAGGAAGTCGGGACTTTTAAGTGGAACAGAGCAAAAATAGTGCTGGCAAATTTTCCTGCACTGCTGTTTTATGATCTTGATCTCTGATCAGAATTACCGATTTTTCCTTTTTTTACATGTCCAATTTACCGAGCTTTGTATAAAAATATATAATTGTTTTTTAAAATACCTTCCACCTTTTGTTTTCTTTTTAGAATCTGATAAAAGTGACCTCTGAGGTGAAAAACAGAAACGTCATCAAAAACACACATTGCAGTTGGAGAAAAAATAAAATGTTTTAGAAAAACAGATTATTTTTTGTGTTTGTGAGAGAAAAGAACAAAGTTTGTAATTCCTCTTTTTTCTGCACATTTGGCATGTTTTAGCTGTGACCTTGCAGAGAGTTTGAAAAATGAATCACAAAGAAACAGAAACAATGTCCAACAATGTGACTCGGATTTTTTCTTTTTCTTTTCTCAAAGGTTCAAAGGTCAGTTTTTTTGTTGTTTTGTTTACTTCAGGTCATCGCAATTTAAAACAAAGTAGAGATGAGCGTTTTACTTTAGTTTAAGGTAATATCATATTTACCTTTATGAAAAAAGCTGTTAATAATATGAGTAATTTTTTTGCTGACATTTAATAAGCAGTGGCATTAGGAAACATGTTAGAAGCTAAAAAACGGACAAATAATATTTTGTTTAGTAATTGGTTGAAATTAGACTAGGGCATTTATCGTATTGTTTATCATTCATTGTGATCAGATTTTCATTTATAATAAATTCCAGTTAGTTATGTTTAAAGCCCCCAAAACGGTCCTTATTGTCAGGATTGATTGATTTAAATTTTTTCCACATTGATCGATAAAAGCATCAATAAATAGAAAATACATTTTAAAATGAAGTTACATTGATTAGTAAGTCTGTAGCAATAAGCAATAAATCAATTAATCGCAAATTAAAACAATCTAGATAATTTCTTGTTTTTCTTCGCCTCTTTCTCATGCTAGCTTAGTGCTCTTGGAGGCCCCCTGGTGGTGGGAGGCCATAAGCGCAACGGCTTAACTCGCATATTCTTTAGTAATGTGAGCTTAAAGGGTGACAGTTTGTTTACCAAATAATTGTGTTTAAAATAATATCACATAAGTGGCTTCAGACCGAATAACAAAAAAAAAAAATAAACTGAAGATACAGATGGAAAGGAAATGAAGGGTATTTATATGAACAGAAGAATTATTGTCCTATCTTTTAATATCAGGTTGTAAATTAAATGCAAGGTCAATTTCAAATCATTTGTCAAATGGGTTAAGTGTTCCTCAGGGTGAAGAGAAACACTGATCTAGATTTATGCAAACTTCAGAAGATTAGAAACTAATTTCCATCAGTGTGTCTCGTCTTTAGGGCGATTCAGGTTTTGCACGCGGCTCCTTCATGCTGCAGTGTCAGAAAATAAAAACTTTCTGCTCAGGTTTGACTCTCTAATCTCTCCAGGATTACTGAGATTCCAGGTTTCCAATCTTCTCGGTTTCTCTCTCCGCCTCCGGCTGAAGCAGCGCAGCAGCTTTTCCCGACATGCTCACTGTCACTGGTGCATTCTGGGAAGACTTTAAGCTACGGCAGCCTGCTGAACAGAGGAACCAAGGCAGCAGGGAAGACGTGCCTTCCTGTCTGAGTTTCTGCTGCTCCTGTTCAGGGTTTCATCATCACGTCTCTCTTTTATTCACAAAGTGGTTCAGCTCAACATGGAGGCCATTAAAGTTGCAGCTGACTGACCAACAGACTCCCAGAATGCACTTTGCTCTGGACAAAGTTGTATGCGGCAAGTTAAAACTAAATTTTTCACATTTTAACAGTGAAACTATTTCAGTTTTATGCAAGTTAGAGTTTAGAAAACGGTTTCTATGTCCAGAATGCCTGAAGAATTTGAGAACCTTTAATTATTTGCTCCAATTTCAGAGGTTTCCATACACTAACATTATTACGCCTTTAAACAAACCCACATATTTTACTGATTTGTAATATTCTGATAAGTTTTTTTTATTACTTTGCAGTTAAATGGAGGCATATCTGTTGATTTATTTCACCTCAGACACACTGTGACAGAGAACAGGGATGTTTTCTGTGTCAATAGGAAACCTTTCATCGGCGCACAGAGCAATCACATGCGGAGTACCCCAAGGTTCAATCCTGGGACTCTTCTTATTTAGTAAAGATGTGCTACCACTAGCTCAGATTACAACAGGAAACAAGATACGCAGATGATGCACAGCTCTACATAACAATGTCACGCATTCATGCACTAAACAAACGCTTAGAACGGATCAATGCAGGGAGGTGAAAAATGTTCGACTTTTGAAATATTAAAAAAAAATATTTTCAAATATTAATCTCAAAGTTTCTGAATTTTTCGGAGGAATCTTTCCTCCGAAAAAGTCAGAGGAATAGAGAAGATAGAGGAAAAAACTCCTCTTTTTTCTCTATCTACAATGGCGCTAATACTGAGCGTTGCTTTAAACAAGCCAGACCCATAGGGGGCAGTGTAACCCAAAGCTAAAGTCTGCCAGCCAATCAGATTCCTTCAAAACAACCACAGCTTCCTGTCAGGACTCAAACATGGCGCTAGAAAGTCGCATTTAACTACTTTAAATGCTATATTAGAATTTAAAGTTAATAACATGCAATATTCATTAGGAATCATGTCAAAGCAAAGGATGTGGTATGTTGGCGCATTATTTTAACGCAGAACCAAAAATCTCTGTTTACCAGTGTCCATTTTGGTTGGAGTGTTTATACATAGTAATTTTTAAAGGTCATTAGCATAAATTAGTAGAAGGTTAACCAAAATGGCGACTCTACTAAAATTACTGTGAAAATGTTTGGCTTTGTGTCAGAACGCCAGAAAAATATGCCACGTCTTTAAATAAAGAAAATATCAGTTTCATCTCTACATGCACGTCAGGTCAGACGTATTCGGTGTTGACCTCTGTTCTTACCACCTGCATGTTGTGCTGCCGTATTATTGTCCGAATAAGAGACCTGACAGTGAATCCATGAAGAATAACAAAACAGAAACAAAGCTGAAGTTGCTCAAACTCTTCACTGAGACAAGCACCAAGATCTGAATTTCCAGTTTTTTTGACATTTTTATCCATAAGCCTTTAAGGCAACCATTGGCAACTGTTGGTTGCCATAGCAACTCAGAAAACCAAAAACACTCCTACTTTGTTCTGGATGTCAACAACATGTTTGTCAGAAACCCCTTTGCAATGTGTCAAACACTGAAGTGATGCTGAAGGACTTTTCCAGTTGTGTAAAAAGCAAATAACCTTCATTTTATTGTTTCCACAATATTAAATTGTTACCTAGTCAAATGGACAGGAACAGAGTTACGGTTTTTAAATTTCAATTGTTACCCAAAAGAGGAATGAAACTGTTCATTTTTCTACTAATTCCCAAATTTAGCAGCACATACTTAAGATGATTAACCTCCAATGAAGTTGTATTGGTGCACTGCAAAAACACAAAACCTTTCAACATTTTTCGTTTTGAAAGACTTTATGGCACCAATTTGCCTCCATAGATTTTCATCAACAATTCCTTAGTATTGATGAAAAATACTAATTCCACTGGCAACAAACTGCTATATTTTGCTGAAAACTTAACTTGAAAGTTAGTTTGGTGTTATTTTAAGTGTAATAAGATATTTGCACCAGAAATGAAACAAAAACACTTGGTAAGATTTAGCATTTTTGCAGTGCAGTACTTTAACATTAAGTTTATCCAAGTTACGTTTAAGTTACCATGTTAAATAAACATAAAGGAAGTTTAACCAACTTAATTACAAATGATCTTTTTTAAGTTGGAGCTCCATTCTCTTTTTTAAGTGCACAGTAAGACATTTATACCAGCAACTAAACTTGGTAATATTTTGTGTTTTTGCAGTGTGTTCATCTGGAGTCAACACAGGGTCAAAGTTCAGCTTTACAAACCTGTCAATGATGCCACACATATCAATTTTCAGGTCGCTGTAGTTTCCCAGACGTCTTTCTTGCACTTTTATCAAGTCGACCGTTTTGCCGTCCAACTTCAGGAGACGGATGCATCCCTGAAACGGCTGAGTCGGGTTTCTGCAGCTCAACCCGCCTCCCTGAGCAGGACAACCTGGAGGCACAAACACAAACCAGCTGGATGGTCAGACGAGCATCTGAGCACAAAATCTGTAGTATTTATTAACAAAGAGGTCAAATTGACTTTGGAGTTTCGGATTGAAAAAACAAATATTTCTGATGTGAACTCTTGTGTAGCCAAAAAGGTAAATATTGAGCCATTAGTTGCGTTTCTATTGGTCATATAATTGAACAATTAAGAAATTTCACAATTAAATTTGCCTTGTGAAAACACACTAAAAAAACTTTCTTGTTAAAAAGTTCTGAAACTAAGATGACGCATTTTTTGGCTGTATAAACATTGGTTTATTTTAATTTGTGTTTCTAGTTTAATAAAAACAAATTGCGAAATTGTGTTTTTTCGACATTAATGAAATGTTGGCAAAGTTTTGCAAACATTTGCAATGGAAACTGTTACTACTGAATGTGAAAGGTTCACCACATCTGGTTGTTTATCATGAGGCTCTTAATGCGAAAAAATGGTTTCCATTGCAGTTTTGCAAAATCTATTTCAATAACGTTTCTGAAAAATGTTTTTTAATTTCTTTATTAGTGTGTTGCTAGCTTAGCCATTGCCTCCCCTTACAATTTCAGCAAATTAAGA
This sequence comes from Micropoecilia bifurca, assembly GCA_903067075.1. Taxonomy (NCBI): domain Eukaryota; kingdom Metazoa; phylum Chordata; class Actinopteri; order Cyprinodontiformes; family Poeciliidae; genus Micropoecilia; species Micropoecilia bifurca. Next base: position 9,641 of record CAEGAF010162781.1, on the reverse strand, counting down.
TCTAGTTTTTACCAGCTGTGTTTCCATTACAATTGTTTTCAAAACTTTGATGATAGTTTGCTAGCATCGGAAAAAATATAATTTCACTGTTGTGGTGTTTCCATTAAATAAGAAATACGATTAAAATCACATGTGAAGAAATTTGAATAAGTCATTAAAGAAACACGCTGCGCCATCATCCTCCTACCACTTCAAGTCGTCTTATTTGTCGTTTCCTCCAGTAGTAACATCAAGTTGTTGATTAAACCCATTTCAAAGTAGCTGAAAATCTCTTACTTATCCTTGGGTAAAAATGTTTTCACAAAAACTTGAGTTATTTTGAAACTGCCGTGTTTCCACAAAACACATTTATTTTCATAATCTCAGTCGCTGATATTATGTTTAGTGGAAATCCAGGTATTTTCTGAATTGCAGAACTAGAAGATCAGGGTTTTTACTACTTTGACAAATAAAAGTGCTGCATAAAACCACAGAAAGACACATTGATGTTTGTGGTCATAAAGTTAAAAGGTTCAAAGTGAATAGATGCACAAAGTAAAATCCCCAGAAAGCAAAGGCATAAGTTGAAAACTGAACCACCACATCTTTGCTGCAGTGTGATTTCTGATCATAAATTGTACATGTTGTGTTCCTGAACAGGTTTAGACTTTATCCTGCTGCCTGAAAATCCATTTAATTGTCATGTCATGGATGTGCAGAGAGAGCTGGTGCAAAATCTCTGACATGTCAGCAACCCTGGAATCTCCTTCCAACTTCAAAATCACCAAAATGTCGCTTCAGCCTAGAAGAGATTATTTGAAATTAATCTCCAGCATTTCTAGGATTACTTGTTGTCTTTTGAGGATCCTCTACAAAAAGTGTAAAATCAAACCGATATTTTTCTGTCTCTGTTGTGTTTAACTCAAATTATTCAAGCGCTTCCTGAAGAACTGTCTTATTTTATTAGCTGGTTTCCCTCAAACACCTTTCCTATCATCTCTGCCTGTGGGATGTGTTTTTTCGTTGGTCCTCTCTGCCTCCAGGCACAAGAAGAGTCTTATCCTGTGGAGAAAAACAAAGCTACGTGTTTTATCCTTCAGATTTACGCTTTAGGTTTATCCTGGATGATGACAGAGTGGCCAAATACAGCGACTTCGCTGCAGGCTCTGCGCTGCTCCAGTTAAAGACGGGCTGACAGGAACACAGTTCAGCTCATGGAAACAGGAGAAGAAGAAGTGAATACGATGACACACTGCTCTGTGTCACTTTCAATTTTAGAAACACAGAAGAAGAAGAAAGAGGAAAATGGTGGATTTCAAAAGGGGCCATGTTACACTGAATTAGGTGGGAAGTAAATGCATCTTCATTTACGATTTATGAGTTAAATAATGATATTTACCAGGTGTAAATAATTGCAACTCCTCCCAGGTTAATCAATAACCGTGTGACACTTGTAGTACATTATTGGCTGCATCATCAAATAAATATTGATAAACTGTAACTGTGAGTCTCACACTCCCCTCTGAAACTGCTGCACACATAAAGGTGTGTAAAACATTAATTTAACGTTCAGTAATCATTAATTCAGTGAAAATAATGAAGTGCAATCTTACAGTATGGACCCGTCGCATGTTATTGTTTAACAACAAAGCAGGAAATGTGGCAGATGGGCACAATGCTGGAGGGCAAACAGCTCATTATTTTACATGCTATCTGCAGCCGCCATGGAACAACGACTGTTGACTGAGTGAAACCCAGAGACGTATTGAGATATTATTCATTTCCTCAGCAAAGTAAAAATAACACAGGAAAAATGTTGAAGAATAACTGAAAAACACTTTTTTCTCACTCTCTGTGTCGGCTGCGCTGCACACAGACCTGTTGCTATAGCAACGGACAACAACGCCATTTTGTCTATTCATCAGGATTCAACACCAGAAAGCACACAAACTTTTTCCCACACAAAGAACAGAGCATTCAGTACGTTACAGTTTCATGTTTTCAGTTTCAGTTTTGCGATTATTAATACGTGGTAGTTGTGGTAGATTAGCTAGCGCTGCTAACAGCTAAGCTAACCCAGCGCTGGTGGATTAGCTCATTTAAACATTGGCTCTACTGATGATCTGTCAGAGTTGATGTGTGTGTGTCGCCTTTTTTTATTTATATAACTGAACTGAAACACACCGAATTCCACACCACATCCACATGTTAAGGATGTCATAGTCAAGCTAGCATAACTAGCAAAACCCTGCAAAACTCTGACTTGTTACTTAGTGTGCAACATTTTGCTCAGCAATTTTCTCATAAGGGGAAAAGTGCTGTGACTTAATGTGCTACAAAAAAGTCCTAACTAAAGGGAAAAGTACATGGAAGATGGTTTAACCCAATAACAGGAAAAAGCAGCACAATAACATTGTAGATTATTATGCTGATCTTCCTTAAATCTGCAACAAAACAGATAAAACGTGTTTTTTTTCTGTATGAGGTTTAAATTTTGACTTTGTTACCTCAGTAAACAAAAGTAGGAAAAGTTATTATTTTAATGTGGAGGAATAAAGAAAGTATGTTGGACTGTGATGCATTACATTAAGAGCAAACAGAGAAAAAGAAATTGAGAAAAGTCTGACTCACTACAACCTATAAAAGACAATTGCAGTCAATCTGCAGTACAAGCTTAAATTTTAACCAGTGTCAACAGTTTCACCATCTTTCACACTGGAAAAACTGCTGTATGAAACATAAAAAAGATGTTTTTTTTAGTCTCTTTCAGTCTTTAAGACGCATTAAATACCAAACATTAATCAGATCTGTGATGCTTTTGCTCTGACCGCCAAAGAAGAGCTGACTGTCTGCGGCGGGAGGAAGAGCGACGCTGGTTTGAGCCGTGGCTCCTTCGTCTCTGTCCACCGTGACGCTCAGACGGTTTTCCATCGAGTTCAGCTCCACTGAATGCCACTGGCCGTCATTCAGACTCGCACCTGAACGCAAAAACGGCAACAAGTCACAGCACTGAACGACAGGCACATACACCATTAATTTAGCTTTCATTTGATTGTTTGGTTATAAGCATCTGTCTTAGCATTAATTTAAATAAACACGTCTCAACAATCAATAAATGAATTAATAGCATGAAAAATTAAAATGAGGTCAATAATTTCAGGTTGCATGATTTATCATTTTTCTCTTTCTACCAAAAACTGGATGATAAAAATCTTCAGTCTGGTGTTTTAGTCTCAACTAGAGCTTATTTTGATGGACAGGTTTTCAAACAAAAAACTTCACAACTGATTTTATTTGTTGATTCTTTGTTGATATGACGCTAATGTTGCAGCGTTTCCATTAAACAAGAAACTAAATTAAAATAACATGTAAATAAGTTTGATCACACAATAAATGGCTAAAAAACATTGTCGTCCTACTACTTCCTGACTTGTTTTTTGTCGTTTCCACCAGTAGTAACATCTGGTTGCAAAACACACCATTTTTGATCCAGCTGAAAAAAACTAATAAAAAAACAGTTTCTTTTCTAAATTATTGTGTTGAAGCAAATTTATGTTTGTATTTCCAATTTGAGCAATTTTGAGATCAGTAGCTGTGTTTCCATTACAACTGAGTGCAAAACTTTGATGTTCCGCTAATGTTGAAAAAATTAAATTTCATAATTGTGGTGTTTCCATTAAATAAGAAGCATAATTAAAATCACATAGATAAGGTTGTTGACACAATAAGTCATTGAAAAACACAAGGCACCATCATCGTCCTATTACTTCCTGTCATCTTCTTTGTCGTTTCTGGCAGTAGTAACATCCGGTTGTTGATCATGTGACTCATATGATGCAGAAAATTTTTTCCATTGCATTTTTTATGAAATAAACTAATTTTGATGCAGCTGAAAATTCACTTGCTTGAAATAACTTTTCAAGCAAGTTTATTTTCGTAATTGCAATTTGATCATTTTTTGCCCACTGGAAATAAACTAAAATGAAAATTCTCTGAGTTTATTTGTAGTTTATCTGACATTGAAGCCAAATTAAGCTGACGGGATCCTGAGTTACCGGTGCTGAGCTCCAGGAGAGAATTTCCTTCTTTACTGATCTGAAGGCGAAGCCTGGCTTCACTGACGTACAGGAAGACTGAGCCTTCCTGCTGCTGGAGGTCAAAGGTCAGCAGCAGCCCTGCCTTGTTCCACGTCCTGAACTGTAGCGCTATGGAAACGACCCCCGACAGCCATGATGTCAGCACAGGCAGCTGGAGGAAGCTGTGAGAGTCGGTGAACGTCACGGCGACAAAAACCGGCTCGCTGCAAGAAAAGGTCATGTTGCCCTGCAGAAAGAAGAGACGGGGAAACGACTGAAGCAGATGACAAACATAAATATTCATCAGCCGCAGCAGCGCAACCAGGCCGACTGCATGTCACAGGGGTCTCATCCCGGAGAAGTGACACCTGTACCGCCATATTGATCTTAGAGTCGATTAAAAACATGAAGGCTATGCACAAATCTCAGGAAGCATTCTGCCCCAAATCTCCATAAACTATTACAGAAACCAGAGAGCCGAGCCTGAGGCGCTTTGAAAATAAACTGCAGAGTTCAAATCATAGCTAGAATAAGTCATAAACTGCTTTGGGCTTCGGCGATAATGAAGGAGAATATGATGACATTAAAGACGCTGATGATGATGATGATGATGCTGACCGTTAGCATAAAAATGAAATATGGCACCAAACACAGTCAAGCTAGTCCAGAGTTTAAGGTCGTGATTTCATGTAAAAAAAAAAAATACAACAGATCACAGTAAACCAGGGGAGTCCAACCTGTGGTACGAGGGCCAATTTTGGCCCTTGGAGTCATTTTTTGTGGCCCCCAACTTCAGTTCAAGAATATGTTTATAGAAATTTTTATTTCTAATCTGGGTAAAATTATGACCAACATAATTTTATTACAATGAAAAATGTAAAAAATGATATCTTTTTAGACTTTTGTAATAAGCAGAACCACATTTCATATTTGTTTATATTGGAATTTTATTTAATACATTAAACTCAGCAAACTATAACAAGCATTTTGAAATCCTGTTTGCATAACAGAATAAATTTGTTCAACCGATCCTAGAACGATTTGAAAACGAAATGCCTTTTTTTAAAGAAATAAGACAAAATTGTTTTAAACATTTTGATTTACAATGAATAATGTAAAATAACAAAATACTTTGATTGACTTTCGGTGTTTTTTTTTCTTTGCACTAAATGCAGTGGATAAAAATGCTTGGAGATTTGTAATTTAAGTACAGATAAATCCATAATATAATTTTCTGAGCATAGCATTCATAACACAACACAGCATAGCATAACATAGCATACCGTAGCATAGCATAGATTAGCATAACATAACATAGCGCAGATTAACATAACATAGCGTAGATTAGCATAACATAACATTACATAACATAACATAGCATAGAAGATAATGTAAAAGTGTAACAAACATTTTCACCCCAAAATGTTTTCTGGTTGCTTTTATTTGATTATTACATTATTTAATTCGCAAAAATGTGCAATTTCATAACTTTTGACTGAAATCTGAAAACAAAACACAGTATTTGTGTTTATTCCCAGGAGAGTCAGGTCATGTCTAAACAGGAAATCATAATAAAGTATTATCATGGGAGTGCAGCCATCTGAACATGCAAACAGAGGATTAAGCTGATGCTAAAGCGACTCACCAGTGCAGCGACCTGCGGGCTGCCCTGCTTGGCCAGTCTGATCAGATTCAGCTCGTTGTATAAAAGGTTTTCCAGGCATCCATGGAAGTTCCTGTTGGGCAGGATTGGAGTTTGGAGTCCGTGGCTCTGGACCGCAGCCACACTGAGCTGCAAAAAACATTAAAAACTACAACATGCCACTCAATTTTATAAAGGAAAATGTTTTTAAAAATTCTATCTTTGAACATTATTTGCTGCTTTAAATGTTACATAGAATATATTGAAGTTGAGCATTAGAAAAATATTGAGACAAACAAAAAATAAATACATTTCCCATGAATTCAGGTGGATTTTATCTGACGTATTTTCATCAGATGGACATTTTTGGTTTGATTTAGGTCTGACACAGCAAATATTTTACTGAAATAAACATATTGCTATAACTCATGTTACACATTAATGGTTTAAGACCAGTAATAAAAGGTCTTAAACTATTTTTCTTCTATTTTGTTGGTGCTAAGCCTGTCACAATAACAAATTTACCCGAAATGATAAATGGTCCCAGAAATTATTGCAATAAACGATGATATTGTCATTTTGAGATCATTTTCATTTCACTACTACAATAATAATGTAATATTGATGTAAGTATAGCCTCTCAAAGATATAAAAAAAACACTTTAATTTCTACAGGATATTTAACAGTGGAACTGGAAAACATTTTAAATATCCAAAATAATAAACAAAACTAAAATAGTTTTTCAAAAACTATTAATGATTCAGGTTTGACAGGGAAAACAGGCAAAAGAGGCAGGTAGTGCAAACTGAGTATATATTTCAAAATGGCCGCTCTTTAACAGTACCAAAGGAGAATATCTCTGACGATTCTCATCCACATGGAAATGACTGATCTCTTTTTAATGTATCATACAATTAACTGATTTATTGCTACAGAGTTAATTAAACTTTCAGGTGCAACAAAGTCTCAGGTGGTTTTATGTGAGGCAGTAGTGGTTTGCTAAATGCAGAGTTGATTTTTGACTTATTACAGCTTTTCTCCTGCTTTACTTGTGAGTAAACTGAGTGTTGAAGGAACCACAGTTGGTCTCAGTTGCTCTGTGTTTGGATGTAATTAAGTCCTTGCAGGTTCTGCTTGTTTGAAGCGTTGGCTGCAGACGCCGGAGGATGTTAATGGTGAGCAAATACAAAATGCATAATGTGGGTGACGGGCAGGGGCAAATGTGACTGGCTATCAGACATAATGAAAACTGTGTTCCTATACTTTAACACCATCTGTGATGCAGCAGCTGCTGCTGCTTTTCCTGCTTCGTCCTCAGTATGAAACCATCACTGACCTCTATACTGCGGCTCGATGTTTACAAAACATGTCTGTGACCCAAAGTCCAGTTTTAACACTCAGCTAAAAAAATTAAGCTCATTAATATGAAACTGCACTTACCGTTTTTACTTATTTTCATGAGCTGCTTGCATTAACATAATTAGCTTTTTATATAAATGATGCGACTTTAAGTAAATGTCACTTTGCTTTATGTTATATGATGTTTATTCTCCAACTATTTTTGACCTCTGTGACTTAATGTTGCAATATTAAAACGGTTAAGTAAATTTTCCATAAATGTTACTGAAATTAGCCAGTAATGTTTAATCTCACATTATGTTATGCAGAAGCTCTGTCTGCGCTAATGAATTTTTATTCACTTTAACATTTCTAACTTTTGGGAGATGATGTTTTTAATAAGTCTGGTTACTAACATGCAAATCCATAGTTTATCAAATCATAACAAAATAGTTCAAATTAGGTTACTTTTATAAATCCAAATGTGACTTGCAACACATTTATAGATTTACAAACAAAAAGCTGAAAAACAGATAATTAAATTATGGAGCTCAGGAGAGTTTTCAACAAACCGATGTGAAGGAAAATATTTGAAGGTTTTAAGTGTAAATAACTTTAAATTGTGTTGAATCTTTAGGACTTGGATTGTTTTCCTTCCTGTTGTGTTTCTTGCTTTACAGATTCATATAAAAAAAGGAAAATGTTTATTTAATATATTGCAGATATTTATAAAGAGGTATTTCAGTTAATTTGTTGATTGACTGAATAAATAAATAAAAAATAAGTCAACCAATCAATCAAGTTAATACAAGTTTGATCACTTATTGATTGTTAAACCTTTAGAAACCAGTGAAAAATTAGAAACATAAACTTCTATCATAATAAAACAGGAAACTGTATTTTTTTTCTCTCTTGCTATTCATAAATGGACTGAATTTAAATGAACCTGTACTAATTATACTGGCCACACAAAAACATTGAAGTGTTTTTACATGCGCCCTTAAAAACCCTCACAAATATCCAGATTTAAATTGATTATTTGTTGATATTTAAAAGAAGGGTTTGATAATCTGAAAATAGTCCTAATTTCTTCACATGTAAATTGGATTTCTTATAAGCCAGAGTTCATGGTAGAAACGCCCAAAGGGAAAAATCCACAGTAAGTTGTTTTATTATTACACATAACAGGCAAAATAACTGCATATTTTAAATCTTTACAGAATGATTAACGCAAAGCAAATATCATTCTTTTGAAAAGTAATTATATCACACAATACAGTTAACTGGACCTTTTGGTTACATGACATGAAATCTGGCAGCATTTTTGGGTCGTTTTAAAAAAATAACCATGGACAGATTTTGGCTAAAAAAACGAAATTTTGAGATTAATCTTTGAAATTAGAAAGGTTGAAACTTTGCTAGAAAAACAAGGAATTTTTTTTATTTTTCAGAGATTTTTAGGTTTTATTTCATAATCATTCATGTCTTTTCCTGCAAATTTTTAACTTATAAATTTAGATATTTTTTCTAAAAACATTTTTGATTAAGCTGATTTTTTTTCTCACAAATTTTCAACTTTTCACCCACAGAAAATACTTTTAAAGAAAATTTCCTCCTAATTTTCATACGTCTACCATGGAGCTAATTCACAACAAGAGCCTAATTGATGCCAATGTTTGTTTTCAATCAATCAATCAATCAAATGTTATTTGTATAGCACATTTCAGCAGCAAGGCATTTCAAAGTACTTGACATAATTAAAATAAAAACAGCATGTGACATTGAAAAAACGGTCTGAAAGCTTTATAGTAGATGTTCAGTGAATATTTAAAACTCTCGATATAAGTTTAATGGTGTTAAGAAACAAAGCAGCAAAAACAAAGATTGGCAAATCAAAGCCTATTAAAGAGTCTGAGGATCGTTGTAGAAGCTGTTATGTTTAGTAAAAAGCGTTTGTGGCAGCATGAAGTAATGAACGGTTGCAGTTTTGCGCCGTACCGTGTGAATGTGCCAGTGGCTGAGCTCTGTGGGGACGAGGACCTGCTGCGTGTTTTTATCCACCGTCAGGTTGAGGCGAGAGCCGAGCCGCTCCAGCTTCACCTGATGCCAGTGCTGGTCGTCCAGCAGACTCCCGAGAGAAACCAGAAGTTTGCCCCCAGAACCCGAACTCACATCTGCAAAGAAAAGGTTGTTAAGTTAAACAGATGGATAATGATACTGAATCTGTAATCTACAGTAAAAACTGTTCTTTTAAAGTCCTTAAAATTCACATTTTACATGTTTACACTTCCATTTGGGTTTTTACTGCTATTTATTTTTAATTATTATTCACCAATTTGTGGATATACACAGTAAAAATGCCGGTGCTGAATTAACACCTAAAAGTGTCTATATGTGTCCAAGTCAGCTGGTGTTAAAGTAACACTTTTGAAAGTGTTAAAAGATTGACACCCATTTTTTTTGTTAAATTAACATTGGTCTATAATACTGAAATTGGTTTAAGAAAAGTTAAACTTTCCATTTATGTGTGTTTTGAATATTTTCCACAGGATTTGATTGATATTGACACCTTGTGGGTCAATTATTTACTTTTTTAACACCACAT
>CAEGAF010162753.1:0-17500 GCA_903067075.1 Micropoecilia bifurca | reverse complement strand
TTATTATTATTATATATTAATAATAATTTATTTGTTTATTTATTTATTTATTGTTGACAACAGGTTTTAAAATGTGGGTTTTTGTTGTCCTACGTGCCTAACCGATCCAGCTGCTCGTGCTGAGTTTTATTTTGAAGATACCGACCGGAAACCCTCTGGTTCTCGCGTCGCGCCTCATTTTAACCACTTGTTGAGTGGAGCCACTCAGAGCCAATCTGGTTCGCAAACAAAGCGGGTGTCTTTATAAGGAGCCTCTTATTTATGAAAGCTGTTTGAATCGGAAACATCGCTCTTCAAATCTCCCGTTTCCGCTTCTTGAGCCTCCGGACTCCGGCAAACGGAGCTGAAAATCCCGTGAAAGCTTCCTAAAAGTGGAGAAGATGATGTCTGGTGAAGAAGAGGCTCCAACTCCGCAGCAAGAACCGGAGCAGGTGAAGAAAACGGACGAACCTCCACCGGCCGCCGCCGCCGCCGAGGAGGAGGGAAAAGCCAAGCCGGCGTCGGGCAGCGGCAGCCCGGCAGCGGCCGAGGAGGAGAAGCCCATCACCTACCGGGCTCTGGTGCTGACGGGATACGGAGGCTGCGATAAGATCAAGCTGCAGGTGAAGAGCATGAAGAAGGCGTCGCTGAAGGCCGGGGAGGTTCTGGTTCGGGTCAAGGCGTGCGGGCTGAACTTCGCCGAGCTGCTGGGGAAGCAGGGGCTGTACGAGCTGCTGCCGGCCCCGCCCGTCACGCTGGGCATGGAGGGATCCGGGGTCATCGAGGCGGCGGCGGACGACGTGACGGACAGGAAGGTGAGTAACTGAACGCGGTCACTCGCCCTCACGCACGGCCGGTCAGGGGGCTTATGGGGGCCAGGGCAGGAGTCAGGGTGGGGGCCCAACAGCCTCCAGATCAGCTCTGAAATTACTGGTATTGGTCATTTAAATCGTGTTTGGGTGTTAAAGCCGCAGTATGTAGCTTTTATTTTTAATTTTTTTTTACATATTTGTTCAAATTGTCACCATGTTGAGACAGATTAAGACACAGATAATCTGTGAAAAGATGCATCTCCTTCCTGAGCTACTACTGCCATCTGAAAAAAGCACCAGTCCTGTCCCAATAAGCAATAAATTAATTAACCACAGAATAAATTGAAATGACTTCATTAATTTTTATTTGCATGATTTATCATTTTTCTCTTTTCTCTCTACCAAAAACCCGATGACGAAAGTCTTTTTAGTTAGTTTGTGAAGATCAACTTTGTTCAAAGAGTCTTCATAATTAATTTTATTTGTTGTTTTGCTTAGTTGCCTTATTTATTTTGGATATTTAAAATGTCTTCCAGTTCTATTGTTAAACATTCATTAAATGTAAAGTTTATTAATCCTTGAGAATGTGTTCAGGCGTAATTACTTGGAAAAGGCCTTTAATAATATTGTTGTTTATTGTGATAAATTATGGGATGATTTATTGTTTAGCAAAATTTATTACCACTCCCAATCAAAAACCACCAATCAGAGCCAGGAGGCATCAATCAAGCTCATGTAGTAGCTGCTAAATGTGCCCAGTATGGAGAAACAACTTGCAGTCATTGGTGGCTATGCTAATTAGCTTGATCTAAATCAATAAGCAAATCAATCAAGATGATTTGTATAACACATTTCAGCAATAAGCAGTTCAAATCATAAAAATACAAAGTCACAAAAACACCACAATAAACAAGTAAACATTATATTTTATTAAGTGCTATCATTTCACATCAAAATGTTGGTCAATGTGTCATCCAAACAGGCTGGATTTAAGTCTGACAAAACCTTTAAAAAAAATGCTTTTTGAGTTAAAAAAGAGAGTTGATTGTTTGCTTTTTGAATAATTGTGAGCCTTCATGTACTGCTTGGCTTTTTCTTCTGAAAACTGTGTGGGATGAAGTTCTCTTCCTGCATTATGCTCCACTCTGGTCTTATGAAAGCTGCCACTGTCTGGTTTACGGCGAGGCCTTGAGGCCTTTTCTTTCCCTCACTCAAACAGGAGCCTCATTTCCCTCCTTCCTTGATAAGAACTTTCCACATATTCATTTAAATTACTGCCAGCGCTGACATGTAAACAGATGGGTCAGTTATTAACCAGCAGATTGATTATGGCTGCTCTGTGTTCATCTAACATAGAACATAGAACAGACATTAAAAGTGTTAGGACATGTTATTTATTATTTGAGACACCTTTTCATGAGGTGTTCATTTATACTGATCCACAGGTCAGTGGGTTGTCTCTTTCCACAGGCGTGCTGCTTCTTTGTTTTTGTTATTTTATGGCATCTTATTGAAGATAAAAGCAGAGCGAGTCATGCTAACCTTGCAGCTTTTGCTAAAAGTTCAGCTACTTCCTCTGGTGGCTCAGACCATAAGGAGCAAATCAAACCTCTTTACAATGAATCTCTTGAATTATATTAAAAATATACTTTAATGATCCTAAATGGAAATTTAAATGTTGTTTTAGATCATGCTATTCAGGTTTCTTCAAAGAGTTGTTGTAGATGCTTATAGAGCACATGTGTCAAACATGAGGCCCGGGGGCCAAATCTGGCCCTCTGCAGCTTTTATGTGGCCCTTTAGGCTCCAGATAACATCAATAAGTCCCTCCAGTTTTTCACAAATCTGCAAAATTCACACAGTCAACAAATTGTTACTGCAAATTTCTTTCCAAAATTGGTGAAAAACGTTGGGTTTATGTGACGGCTGCCTCGGCCTCACTGGATGTCCAGTTATATCTGTGATCGATACGGCAATTAATAAAAAGCCACTTTTGACGTCAAATATCGGCTCAAATATAGTCAAAATTTCTTACAAATATTTCCAGGTTAGCACCTCAATATTATGATTTTGATTTAAAAAACAATCACAAAATCCTGGATGGACTGATCAGTGTGAAGATGTTCAATGTTATTTAATTTTAAGAAACACTTATTAAATGCTGAAAAAACCTGGATATTCACTGATATTTTAACAGTTTTATGGATTTTATCAAGGTATTCTGGCACAACGGGCCCTTTAAGAGCATTCAGATTTTTGATTTGGCCCAGAATAAAAATGAGTGAAAATTATGTCAGAGGTTTTATTTTTAGCACAGCTAATGTACTAAAACAACACATGCTAAAACAGCAAGATAAATGAGGGTAACTATGGCAACCGGTGACAGTTTAAAGGCCAATCGTCTCTTTCTGAATTGTTTGCCCATTCACTGTGGCCCTGTTGTCTTTGTCTCTTGTCGGATCCTCGTTGCCAGTTGTAATGTCTTAAAGAACAGAGGAGGCTCGGACTATCTCTTTATTGTTGTGCTAAAACCGAGTAACAACAGAGTGAGAACTTGCACGTCTCACAATAAAGGACGTTACCAACTCAGGTAAACCGTGGGGGGTAAATACACCACACTGTGTTTACAAACAAATAAATCCTCACAAGCTGTCATAAGGAAGCGTTTCCTGTAGCTGTCTGTCACAGTGAATCTGAAGAAGCCTCTGAAAGAAGACGCAAAACTTTGTTGGTTTTCTGCGAGAGTTGGAGAAACACAATTTTGCAATTGCAGTGTTTCCATTAAATAAGAGGAAAAAATGTCAATAACATGTGAATAAGTTTATTCAGAAACATCATCCTCCAACTACTTCCTGTCGGGGTTATTTTGGTCTTCTTCAAAATTGCTGTTTTTCCAGAATCGAATTGATTTTCGTAATTCCAATTTGCACAGTTGTTATAAAGCAGCGTCATGAAGAGCAGACTCAGGATTGTCCATAAAATTAGCTTATCTTAACTTTTACACATAGAAAACACAAAATGTTTACATTTGAATGAGTAATACGTTTATTATTTAGTTTTTCTGCTTTTTATAAAATGTTTTAAGAGTAGGCGCCTTAAAATCATAAGTCTAGGAGTATCTTGCTTTCTCTTTATGTATTTTTTGGGGTTTCCCGGATGTTTTTCTTTTTGCATTTACAAGGAACTGTCATGATTGATGAATGAGGTGGTGAGGAGAGACAGAGACCCAGGTAGAGATGAGGATGATGATTAATTTAATATAAAATGTCAAGGGACAGAACAACGCGGAGCACAACGAACATAGGAAAACAGGCTGGTTACACACAACGTAACACAACGAGGATCCGACAAGAGACAAAGACAACAGGTGGACTTAAATACACTATAAGGGTAATCAGGAAACTAGACACAGCTGGGATCAATCAACAGGGAGGACAGGACAGAGACTCACAGGGAAACAGGACTAAACACAGAAAATCTCCAAATAACTAGAAAAACACAGATAACAGGAACAGAATTTGTTGCAGCTATTAAATACACCCCTGACCTGTTCTCATGCTACAACCACAAGCTTCAGTGAACTTCATAGGGTTTTGATAAAGCAACACAGAGTGGCATGCAATGGAAAGAAAATAAAACTTTCTGCAAATAAAAATAAAAACAATTGTCGAGCATTTTCATTCAGCTTCCCTGAGTCTGTACCTTTTGCTGCAGTTAGACTGTAACTGCAAAATAAAAATGCTATTTAAAGCTAGCAAACTAATTGTAAATGTCAGCCTTTTGCAGAAATGAAGAGTTGTTGCACTTTGTAAGGTGTCGATACATGAAATGCATATCGGAGCGAGATTTCACTTCTTGTTTTGAGGCCAAATTTAGATTTATTCTTGCTGACAAACTCTGAAACATTTTTCAAGCCTGATCTGAAGATCAGCAGCGCCAATTTTAGTGATGTCCTTAGAATAGTTTCAAGAACCTAGACTTTTTGATGAAATCCCTTATAGAGACGGCATACTGTGACCACTACCTTAACAGACAAATAAAATACTAAAAGTTAAAAGTTCAATGTGTTGGTTTTATTAAGTCTCTTCGTTCTTTTCCAAAGTTGGAAAAATCCAATAAACTGTTATAGGCCTCTGTAGAAAAGAACCACAGTAACCCAAAGTCAGATTTTGGCAGAAACTAGTTATAACTACTCAATTAAATTGATGCATATGGAGTAAAAATACTTTTTACAGTATTTGTACTACATTGCATATTTTTACTTAAGTAATTTATTATTATTTTATTACCTCTACCCTTAGGTGAGTAAAATTTCTGGATTTTATACACACTAGAAGAAAAACAAAGACACACACAACTGCAGTTTTTGATAAAATGTATTAAGTTTTTTATTGACGGAAACTGATTTGCAAAAGATTCTTTCTCAGCATAATTTTTAATGACGCATCACATAAACAAACACATTTACGTGTAATTTTAATTGCATTTCTTAAATAACGGAAACACAAAATGTAGTTTCAACATTGGAGGAATATTGACAAAGTTTTCCATGTGTTTGTAATGGAAACAGTTACTTAAACTATACCTCTGAGCTGTTATGTAATCTATATTTACGTCTCCAGTCATTGGACAGAAGGGCTGCAGCTGCACAAAACGACACCAACTCCCTGCCTGCTGCAGGCTCTGCACAGTAATACTGGAATGCAAATGCCAGTTTGCAAATGCTCGTCATAATCAATGCATTATATGAACAAAACAGTTTGTTGTGGTAGGTTTAAAACGAAGGGAGAGGCGTACATTCTCAACAACGAGTCCGACTGGCAGGAACAACTCTGCTTAATCCTCCTTCAAAACACCCAACCTGACCCTACTGATTGTTTTCAAATCATTGTTATGCTTTAAAAATAATAACCTGTCTTTGCTCTTTAAAAAAAAAGCAACATTGTTTGTCTTATTTGAAGACTTTCCCATGTTCTGTAGCAAGTGTAGGAATACGTTTGAAATGTTCTGTACTGGGTTTGGTTGTGCTATCATACATGGTTGATATGTTTGTTATCTAAGTTTAACCAAAGCTGCTCATTATCCCTCGCTGTCTGTAAAGAATTTCCTTCCCCCTCCTCTTTCTACGCTCTTCCTCTCACTCCTTTTGCCATGTTTCCCCTCCGCTTTCTCAGAGCTGGATTCCTGTAACCACTGCAGTGCGATTTAGGGTAGAAACCTCAAAAAGGACGTACAGGAAGCAGTTTGGGAATCCCAGCAGAGTTTGGGGCTAAAAATCTGAAACTTATCCACCCTGAAGATTTGAAGAATTCGCGGGTTGTTTGGCTTCGTTTTGTGTAAGAATTTGGGTGGGCCTTGCAGTGTGAGCAAAGAGCTGCAGACAATAACATAAAAGGATGCCAAAGTGTTTCTGGAGCGAGGCGGACCAGGACAGTGTCTCCAGATAAGGACTGCAGGGTGTGGCTGTTTCATAAAACATTTGAGAACAGGACCAACTGGCTGTGGAGGTCAGGATCCCTTTATAGCTCATCATCAATTACAGTGGGGCTGGACAATAAATCTATAACTATGCATGTATCACGACAGACACGTGATCAGTATCAATACATAGGTCTCATGTGATGTCACACTTCAGAGAACGTTGTAACTGGCAGCCATCTTGATAGACAATTGCTGTGGAGTTGCTATGACAACAATAAACAAGCCAAAACCTTAGAAGTAGCTCTCGCCTCATTCCTAACTTATAAACAAGTACCTTACAACTACTTGATTACTCTACGTAAAACTAAGATAAATATCAGTGATATTTACTGTAACACTTGCTACTGAATTAGTAAAATTAGCTTAGATAATGTAGCTTTTATCTGCTAGCTAAGACGGAGATGTAGTCTACATGTTTGCTACTGCATTTACACTTATTCTACTAGTTACCAGAAGCTTGCGGTTCACACAAAGAGTTTGTACAAATCCATTAAAAAGTTTGTTGTTGCATGGACTCTTCGTGTTCACTAGGACGGAGGCAGCTTGTCCACAACATATGTTCCTTCTCCGTCTCATATCGATCTCGACAGCAGCCATTTTGCTTATGTATCTTTCTCTCGCGCATTGGTCAAGAGCGTCCACATGTCTTCTTTTTGTTGGTCTCGAAACCATTTGTCCGCTGTGCATTGCTCATGCGCTCACCTTCTAAGATGGCGCGGATCACTTATAGAATATTCACAAACTCCCAATCCAGAACCGCACAGCATTCTGGGAGATGTAGGCAGAGGAAAGGCTTTAGTGACTCAAATCTCTCACGGCCAACTAAACAAGATTGGTGGAGTCAACTAACTCACTTAAGCTTTGGTTACCTAGCAACCCACTCATTCTTTTGGTTACCTAGCAACGACCTGTTGAGTAACTTGCGCAGCAGCAGTTTCAGGTTTGGATGTTTTACAGTTTTCATCAGAACAGACCAAGCCTTCAGGTTGTCGGGCCGTTTTAAGTCCCTGGTTCTGGTGCTGCTTTCCCAACAGGTGGTATCAGAAGAGATTACATTCCCCACAACAAACTCTGACCCCATTTCTGCTAAAAACTAAAATCATCTCCTCTGTTTTGTTCTTATTCATAATGAGCGTCTCCACTTCATGAAACAAACTCGACGGCTGTAGGTTCATCCGAGTATGGCAGATGTCAGGACTTTGACTTGTTCCAGGAGTCTCGGTCACTAAATGTTAATAAAGTAGTGACTTATTAAAAATGCAGAACATTTATTAACTGTTGTGAAATACAGCAAGCATATTCAACTGAGACAGATCTTGTTGTTTACAAAAATATGTTGACCATAACGGTGTAAAACAATCAATTCCCTAAATTTTTGGTGATGTATGAATTTTTTTTAATGTTTTTCAAATCTATGATGATTTATAAAACTTTTTGATGCAAAAATTGGATGAGTTTTTTTTTTTTCTTTCAGTTCATTGTTGAGCAGGTAGGATTAAGCATTTCAAAGTAAAATTTACTTTTAATTCATTTTTTAAAATAAGTTAAATAGAATTTAAAAAATTCCATCAAAACACTGAACACAAACTTATTTGGTGGCAGCGGACTTCTGACTTGACTTGGAGAAAAATAACTTACGAAGATCTTTGTTGCCTACTCAATCAATCTTTAAGCAACTTAAAACACTTATATTCCAGGTGAAGATATAAATGCAGATGATATCCAACATTCAATGGTTTTCAGCACCTAGAAATGACCAATGACCAATGTATCTAGTTTTACGGTAAAGGGGAAAATAAAATTTAAAATTCTGTTTTCTTTTTTCTCTTTCCTCCGAATTCTGACTTTTCCTCTCGGAATTTTGACTTTCTTTTCCTCAAATTTCTGACTTATTTCTTTGGAATTCTTTTATTTTCAGAAATTCTTTCTTTCTTAGAAACCTGATTTTTTTTTTTTTTTTTTTCAACTTTTCTCTGAATTCTGATTTTTCTTTTTGGCTCTTATTTCTGACCTTTTTTGAATTCCGACTTTGATTTTTTATTTTTTATTTTTTTTTTTTTTTCAAAAAATTATTTTTCTCTGAATTCCAACTTTTTGAACTCTGTCCAATTACAACTAACTTTTTGTCTTTGATTTATTTTCCAGAATTCTTTTTTTTCATTGTTCTTACTTTCAATCAGAATAATTTGAATAAAGGCAGAATTTTTATTTCTTCCATTGTCCTAATCCTTTTTCATAAGTTTAATTCTTTCTGCCTTTGCTCTGTTGTCGCCACAGACACAAACGGCATGAAGGATCATTAAAATCATCTGGTTCTCCAAAGATTTTATAGTAAAAAAAGAATTTCCATTGAACAGGAACAAATCAACATGTGTGCGATTGAATTTCATTCACTTGAACTGAAGTGCTATTAAATATTCATGTCAGAGATTAATCTGTTTCTTGCTGTACAGATTTTTGCAGAATCAAAATGGCAGTTCTCAGATGCAACATATGATATTTTAAGTACCTTTCATGCGAATTCTGTATTCCGCAATTATATCTTGTTGGATGACCTTTCACTGCCCTTGATGCACACATCTTCTTATTTTTAGTGGGGGAGATTTTGGAGCTAATAAAGAGTGATGAAGACATGGTGGTGAGAAGACCCGGGGGAAAGGGATTTAGTGAATAAATGGTGTCGCCATCCCAATATTTAGCAGCAATATTGCAATTACATGGTTTCCTGAGGGGGTGCAGATTTAATTTCTCTAAATTAGATTTTTGTCTCATTGAAATGGTGCTATATTCTGAATTCAATTTCATAACCATGAATGACAAAACTGTGACGAATTATGGAGGCAAATATTAAAAATGTTCTAATCTCAATTTTAGTTAATTTCCTGTTATTTTTAAATTTTAGATTAAATTGTATGTTATTTAGATCCTTTTATTTTTGGCTCAAACCAAAATAACATCTTTTGGTAGATTTTTATTGGATTATTGGATATAAAACACATTTAAGATGGGTACAAATTGATGCATTGTTAAGAAAAGGAAAATGTAAAGTTGGATAAAACCAAAATACAAAAATCTCAAATGGGGGAAAATGTAAACCAGCGTACCCTGCTTGATACTTTGGATTCTCATAATGGATCATGCATCTTCGTTGGGCTACAAACGGCAAATTTCAGCATCATATTCCTTTTTTGCTACAACTACTCCCTCATTTGCATTTATACAACTTGTAGTGTGTATTTATGTAAGAAACTGGCAAAAATCCAACCTGAGCTTTCATTCAATCTAAAAATGACTGATTTCTCAACAGTCAATATTAGAAACTGTCATTCAGTAGTAAGAACAGCTGTTTCAGTCGCTGTTTTTGAACCTCTGAACCTAAAATCAGATGAAATGTAAACTAGGGGTGTTTACCCTTCATTTGGCATATATGGGTCTCCTAGGAAGAAAACACACTTAAACTGCAGTCATTGTACATAGAAATTATTTGTATTTATTTATTCTTCTACTTTGTAAACAAGCGGTCTCCTGCAGAACATATACAGTTTAAACTTCTGTGATGGGCAATCAAGATATATAGAGTCACACAAGATAAACGCACAAATATATAAAAACAGATTTAAGAATAACATACTGTACAGTAAGGACAAAATTACCACATTAACTATAGTGTGGTTATTAAGGGTAGTGTACTCTGGTCCATAGGAATGTGCAACAAAATAGGATAATTTAACATACTTTACAAAATGTGCAATAAAAACGGACTATTTACAAAGTGACAGTAAAACTGTGCAAATGGCATCAGAAACGTAAATATACAGCGTTCTTTGGGAGCAGTGATGGTTATAAGGTCTAACACACGGTCTGCAACCTTTACAATCCAAAGAGCCATTTTTGCCTTCTGTCCGGCTAAATAAAACGTATTTGTTTAGAGCCACAAATGTGACCTTTTGGGGGGAAAAACGTCAACTCTTGATTTAACAACTGCAGCAGGGTTTTGTTTTAATAATATCATGAAAGTGAAGTTGTCAAAATGTGTTTGTTTATTCTTTTAATTTATTTTTGTTTACTCAACAAGTTGTTTCTTTGGACATTTATTGATGTTTTAAGTTCTGTAAAGCTGCTCTTGGCAGTTGGTGGTTACCATGGTGACCGGTAACTGTCGGCTCCTCCCCCTTTTTCCGTTGCCGTCGGTAACTGTGGAGCAGAAGCTTCTGGACTGTTAACCATAGACATCAATATGTACTAATGTCTATGCTGTTAACAACCAACTTGATTTTGTCTTTTCTTAGAATAAATACAATGAACTCGAGTGTGTGATTTGGGAAGTCAACCTATTGGACCTGAGACGAGCATCTACTACAGGAAATGTGTTTAAGTACAACCATTTTATTAACATTTTGGGGGTTTTCAAATTAGGAAAAGCTCTTTTGCAAAAAGAGGATGAATAACTATTTTTTAATGGGATGTTTTGTTTTTTTTTGTTTTTTTAAAGAGGCAGTAGCTCAGGGCAGCGTTTTTCAGAGGAGCCCCAAATACTTTTTTAAAAATAATTTTTAGATTTTTAACAATTGCCTGGTTGGAATATTGTACTTTTTGTAGAAAATGTCTTCCCAAATTAAGTGAGTTGTACTTTTATTTTTTGGGATTTTTATGACTGTAAATAATGTTCAAGTATTTGGAAATTATGAAGTTATAGTGAAGTTTTTCTGGGAATAACATGGAGTCGTTAGCTACAGGATGTATTAAACCTACCATGCATCAGTTCATACTCACTGTTGTGACTACATTAATAGGACTACCTATTAATGTTGTGTAATTTGCAGTAGTATTAAGTAATTTTTCCATAATAAGGGTTAATAAATACACAGAATGAAAACTCATAGAAACACGGTCAGCAATTGAAACATTACATTTTGCCACCATTACACATCAGGCGGTTGATTAATAATTAATGTCTCCAAAGCAACTCTAAGCAGGTGGGTTTTTAGTCTAGATTTAAAGAAAGTCAGTGTTTCACCTGTTTTGCAGCTTTCTTGAAGTTTGTTCCAGATTTGTGGCGCATAGAAGCTGAATGCGGTTTGGTTCTGGTTCTCGGGATGCAAAGCAGAACCAGAAGACCTGTGGGGTCAGGAAGGTTGCTATGACAACAACAGATCTTTAATGTGTTGTGGTGCTAAACTGGTCAGTGATTCATAAACTAATAGTATTTTAAAGTCTATTCTCTGAGCTACATGGAGCCAAGGGAGGGACTTTAGTACTGGGCTGATGTGATCTAACTTCCTGGTTTTAGTCAGAACAGCAGCAGCAGCATTCTGTATCAACTTCAGCTGGGAGGATTGATTTGTTAGGCAGACCTGTGAAGACGCTGTTGCAGTAATTGATGCAACTTCTCCGTGTTTTGTTCTAGTTCTGGGGACGCAGAGTGGACCAGAACAAAAGATAAAAGCATGGATGAATTTCTCTAGACCTTGCTGAGACATTAGCAATGTTCTTCAGGTGATAGAAGGCCGACTTTGTAACCGTCTTTATGTGGCTCTGAAGCTTCAGGTCAGAGTTCATCACTGTCATGGTAATATTACTCTTAACTGCAACACCACCCAGATAAATCTGTCTTTTTCTCCCTATACTCTCCAATTCTAGTGTTTATCTAAGACATCTAACCACTTCTTTCATTGACTGACCTCTTCCTCTGTTATTTAGAAGAAGTTTGTCCGGTTGGTTGGGGTGATTGTTAAATGTCTGGGCACGCCTAGCCGTGCAAAAAACTCTGTCAAAATATGTTTTACAGCCCTGACTCCAGCGTCGCCTGCAGTCACTTAAGTTCATGCCATCTTTTCAGGAGCTGGTCTTCCCCTTTCTTAAAGTGACGACCATGCAGTTTGTGTATTACCCTGCAAGGCAAAAATGTGTCACAAATTTCAGTGTCCAGATGCCGGATCAGATCCAAAACAGGGGAGTCATCTGAGGTGAAAGTAAAAAAAAGCATTTGCAGTAACTAAAGAAGAGTTACAACATATGAAAGCTCTGTTTATGTCTGAGGAAGAGATGTTTAATGTCATGAGTTGTTCTCTGCAGGAAGTGGGTGTGTCACTCGGCTACTAAAACTGTTGGGGAGGAAGCAAAGTAGTGTTCGCAATCAGATCACACTTTTCCTGTGTCCTTTGCTGTTTTGGCCCCTTTTCTTAACTATGATTATGTTTGGGTTTTTTTCCATTTTGAAGAAACGCAGAGCATAAATATTTTCCAGAAGCAAGAAAATGATCCAACAAATGCTTTCTCAAAGCACTGTTTGAGTTTATATTCAACTGTACATAATTTGGTTAAAATTTTGGTTAAAGGTTAAATATTCATTGTTGATCTTACAGTTAAGTTTTCCAAGTGACTTTCTGATTACCCTAAAGACCTTTAGGAAAATATTGTTAACTGACTATTCAAAATGTCAAAATTAATTTCATCAAGCTGAGTGATGTAACTCGAAATTAAAATCTGATTATTTTTAAGACCAGATCCAATTTCTGATTTTAATCAGAATTTATTTCTGCTAAAACATTATTTACAAATGACAGAAAATATTGTAAACTATTTTTAAAAAGATTTTTTTAAAAATATAACTTTAAATATTTGTAAAATACCTTAAAAGTATACGTTTTTTAAATTTAATAATGTATTTTATGTTTTTTGAAAAAATGTCAAAATATTTTTAATTTCTTTTTGTAAGTTGTACAAAAGAGTATTAGGACAAGAATTGTTATTTAATTACAAGAAGGTAGTTTAAAAGGTTTAATATTAGCATTAAAAACACAATTTTACCTTAATGTCTTAAAATGTTGAGAAAAACACTTGAATAATAAATTTTTTTAATGTTGAAAATCTCATAAAATTGCAACTTGATTTGTGATTTTACATTCTGGAGTTTTTTTGAAACAATAAGTTCAGAAACATGAACTTATTGCCAAAAAATTGGTTGAGTATTTTTGAAATCCTTTACGTTGCTTTTAGCAGCGGTAAAAAGCCAAACGGAGCAAAAACATGTCAAAATGTGAATGTTATGCAATACGTCCCCTATAAAACCTTGTGAAATATACGCCGGACAGCCACAGATTACCAGAAGTCAGCATTTTCCTTTTTCTCTTGTCTTTCGCTCCGTTTTCTCAGGTAGGAGATCGCGTCATCGCCATGAACCGCCATGGCCTGTGGCAGGAACTGGCGGTCGTTCCCGCTAACCGCACCTTCCCCATTCCAGACGGGATGAGCTTTGAGGAAGCTGCAGCTCTGCCCATCAACTACATGACGGCCTACATGATGCTGTTCGAGATGGCCAACCTCCGGCCGGGGAAAAGCGTCCTCATCCACATGGCTGCCGGTAAGAACATGGACTTCATGCATTTTAAGTTATTGACCTTATTTTATATTTTCTAAGCTTTATTTTCTTGTGTGGAGGTGGGGGAGTATCCAAAAGGTGTGTTAAAGTAAGAGTAGCACTGCTTCAAAAACTGGCTAACAAGAAAATTACTTGAGTAAAAAGGTATTTGGTGAAACGTTTACTCGCGTATTGATTAGTTTGATCAAATTATTGATATTTGATATTTAAAAATTACATCATTAGGTGTTCATTAATTCACATACGTAACAAAAATTAACGAAATCAAACAAAATATATATTTTTTTAAATCGGTTCCTTTCAATAAAAAACCTATGAAACTTTAACAAAAACTGCAGGTGTGCAACTCTGTCTGGTGAACATTTGGTTAAAACATGTTTGTTTTTTCATTCAGTGAAGTAGAGAATCCAGAAGTAAGAGTAGAAATACTTCATAATGAAATTACTTTAAAAAAGTAAAAAGTACGGCATAGTAAAAATACTCTAAAAGTTTGGGGGGTTTTTTGTTTGTTTTGTTTGTTTTTTTTTTTTTCAAAAAAGTTACTCAAATCAATCTTATTGAGTAAATGTAACTGATGGTATGCTGTTGGTTACGTTGTATGTCAATTTATTAATTATAAATTAATAATAGAAAAAGTGGAATTTGATAATTGAAAATTGACATTATCATAATACTTAAAAGCAAAGCTATATTTCTAGGTATTTTGCAGGCATAAGTTAAAAAAATTTACTTTTACCTTAAATTTTCTTGCTGTTCCTCATTAAGCTAAAGCTATAATAACTTTAGCTTAATTTGATCAATTAAAAAGTTTGATTTTTAGACAGATGGAGAAATGGGGAATTAGATCTAAAAATTTAGTTTTGCCTTCACAGCCGTCTTTTCATTATTGCATGACTTACACAAAATAATAAACAGTGTGATACAGTAGATCTTAAAGTTGCTTACACCTCAGTTAAAATGGAAGCTTAAATAAATAAAGATTATTTTACTTGAGGTTTAAAAAGTCTCTGCAGCAACACCTTCACATTTTTTAACATTGTTTTTCTCTGCCACCTGAAGAATTGCCTTACAAATCATGATTTTGTTTTTGATAATATCCCAAATGATGTGTCGCTTAGCTGACAAAATATTTTAACTTTCGCCCTAGTTGACGTTTTTAATTATATAAATATAAATAATAATTCACTTCAACAATGTTATTTTACTTTTCTTTTGGAAATAGTGTCTGTTTATTCTTGCCACACATTGATTATTATTGCTTGAAATGTTTTGCCATACCAGTTTAATATTTACTTTAGTTTCTTAGTTTATTCTTGCATTTCGTTCTTCATTCATTTCCAATAAGTTTTCTTTTATCATTATCCTCTCTTGGTTTATTGCTATGTCCACTTTAGTTTCTTTCCTGTTGCTAGATTTATTTTATCATTTATTGACGCTATTCACCATCGGTAATCTTCACTCATCACCTGCTGCGCCGCCTAATCGTCATGTGTTTCACATCATGTGTAGATTTTTCACTGTTCAGCGTCGGATTCTCTGTTTTTATGCCATAATTCACATCTAGTTCATCGCTCCGTTTTATGTCCCACTTCTCCTGTTTCAGAGTTTTTTACTATTATTATTATTTTTAATCCCCTAAGGTGCAGGGTGGTCGGGAAACGTATTGATGGGGAAAAGGCAGACTGACATAAACCTTTTTTAAAAAACTGAAACAATTTCTGTATTTTTATTATTGAAATTTAAAAGTGCTGTAGTACCGTTGTTCTATCACACCCGTTTCATACCGGACCGCTTACTACGCCGGTGTTAACGCTATAAAATAAACGCTCTCTATCGTGGTATCACCCATGGATGGATTTCTTTATTTAAATGGGTTCATTTTTCAGAGGGATACAAAGTCAGGGCATCATTATTTTAGTAATTACATGTTTATAAGAGCGATTTTCTGTTGTCTTTCCATGGAAGCGGGCAGCAACCAGATGGAAATAAAACACTTTTTAATATAAGTTGCTGCTTAACATGATCACAGAACTGCCAAAACATATGTTCAAAAATATCAGACAAAGTGAATCACAGCAACGTCATCAGCCGGTGTAACGATGAACTGATGCGATGAAGCTATTAGCAGGAGAGCGGAGCTGCGCCAAGAAGCTACAAACACTGAAAAAAAGAAGAGCTGCCATGATTTAATGTTGCACAATACAGTTTTACCAAGTTGCTCAAAGTACAAACTGGTATTGTTGTGTATTTAAGGTGTAAAGTTTACCTTCGACCAAACGCCCCCAAAACCATCCCAGGCCCCCCTTTTGTAAAAATTTCCGCCAGCGCCCCCTGCTGTCCTCTGATAACTTTACTTTACTTAACTTAACTTGACTTAAGTTTAATTATTCTGTATCAGAAGAACTGATACAGAATAATTATTCACCAAATTGGTTATTTGATGCGGGTGATTTAATCTTGGAATAGTTTACGTACTTTTCAAGAAGTACACATTAGTATGTAGCTTTTTGATTTATGAAGCTCAGCATTTACCATAACATCAAAGTGCCAGTAAACCCCATCAGAGACGAAGTTTGGGCCAGTTTTCCTCGTCTGTCTGCCTTCGGACAGACTAAGGCCGCCTGCTGGTGCTAAGCAACTAGATGTTTGGTAACTGACCTGTACAATTCATCTGCAAAAGGCCGGGGTGATGAAAAGGCCAAGAGGGATAACGGGTGAACCTGGACACCCAGATGACCTGCTGAAGGCTATGTTACCACGGAAACCGAATAAACTGATGCTGGAACCGAAGAGCACACAGTTCAGTTTCAGCATCAGTTTATCTGTTTTCCAAGCTTTTAGCAGATGGAAAAATCACACCTTCAACCCAAACAGACCTGTATGTGATTTAAATAAAACTGTTATTGAGCTTTTATATGTATTCTATCAATGTATAGCTAGATGCTTTTTGTTAATTTGTTTATAAAGCTATTTTCCATTTTCCATACGTGTAGGCGAATCTCTGGAGTTTTAAATTTTAGTTTTAAACCTGTAAACTGGAGATATGACTCCAGTTTACAGGAGTCATATCTCCAGTTTGAATAACAAGAAGGTGTGTTATTCAGAAACATTTCCATAAATAATATATATGCAACAAATGTGCCATAACTTTCTCCAGCTGAACAGAAATGGGAACATTCTAGAGTTGGCATACAGCTTTACTTATTACAGCAAGACTGCAAAAACACAAAATCTTACTAAGTAAATTTGGTCTACATTCTGGTGTAAATATCTTGGATCACTTGAAATAAGACAAAACTAACTTACAAGCAACTTACTTTTCAGGAAGATATAGGAGCTTATTTAAGTCAATAATTCCTTAATATTGACGAAAATGTGCTAGCTCCTTATAAAAAGACATTTTTTCCATGTTATAAGTGAAATAATCTAAACTAATATTCTCAGAACTGAACCCTCAGAGTCGTCACATAGACTGTTACAAAGTCAGCCTTCTACCACCTGAAGAACATTTCAACCATTAGGATTAATATCTCAGCAGGATCTAGAGAACCTCATACATGTGTTTTTATCTTTCGTTCTGGTCCACTCTGCATCCCCAGAACTAGAACTAAACATGGACAAGCAGCATTCAGCATCTATGCACCACAGATCTGGATGGAACGTCCAGAAACAGAACTCAGCAGAAACTAAGGCTGTATAATAATATCAATATTGTGATATAAATCAATATTTTCTTTCCTAGAAAAGAATCGATATTCATCAGCAAGTATTGTAACATCCAACTGTCACCTTGTTCACTCACTGCTTGCTTCACCAGGTCATCAGGCTTAGAGTGATTCCTTCAGAT
>CAEGAF010162743.1:0-18387 GCA_903067075.1 Micropoecilia bifurca | reverse complement strand
TTGATTTGATTGAAATCAAGCTTGAAGAAGCAGAAGAGTCCATGACTGAGATGGTAGATGGAACATTTGAGGCTTGACAGGAAATCCCAGGGTCAGAGGAGGGTGAGGTGTCTGTTCGGCCTGACTTGATGTCCTCTTAGTGTGGCTGGCTAAGAGCATTCCAGTCTGGAGCCTCAAAACAACCCTGCAGGGCTTCTTCAGCCTCCTGTGACCGCTTTCTCACAGTTCTCTTACTTGTCTGAACACGGTTTGTATTCTGAGCAGAGAAAATTTTGCTTTAGAGGTGTAAAAATCCTTCATATTAGCATAACATAAATCCAATGTCTTGTTTTGTCTGGTAATGTGCAATTCTAGCATATAGAGTTCTACCCTAACCCTCTTAAATAACACTGATCACTGGAAGAGGAGACAAAGATATGCTGTCACACCACTCAGTTTTTCTTACATTTACTGACCATGAGGCTTTGCTGTAAAGGACAAAACTGAAAAGGACGTCTTATATCTAAATAAACATGTGGGGACCACTAAACACAGTGTGTACACTTCTATGTATGTATGTCATGTATGTCAAAGAGAAATGGACAGCAGTATCTGAGGATCTTTGAAGCTTTGATGGCTCAACAAAAATCTATTAACACATAGTTTTATCACATAATCTGACTTTGTCATCATTTTTAGACAGAAAAAGAAGAAAATTTAGCCTATTTAACAGACTACATAAGTCCCAAAACGATGCACTGAAGTTTGTGGCTCTAATGAGAAGAAATGTGCAACAGTCCAAGGGGAGTGAATACTTTTGCAACACTGCAACTCCAGTGTATATATCCGTCTTGTCCCCCAGTAGTCCCTCCCAAACTCCACTTAAAGCCAGAAACTGGGAAGTAAATCCTGTAATTACCTTGGAGCTGTGGGTTAGCTGCTGGTGGAAAAAACGTCTGTGGCTTTATCTCGGGTGTTGCTGTTCTTATACTTGTTTGGCTTCAAATATATTTAGACCAGGGAATATCCATTTTTATGTTCCAAGGTCCAAATTGGATTTCTGGATAAAGTCAAAGAGCAACTAGCGATGAGCAAATTATATTTAGTTAATTTGCTTCCATCTTACACGAAACAGAAATAGCATAACTTCGGCATTATCAACTTAGTTATTTTTTATGTCTCATGTCTTTTCTTTAGACAAGTGAATAAACATAATCGACAAACTGAGCTGAAGCGGTGAGACCAGAGCAGCAGACGTGAACCTGACAGCTAATCTGAGACATTTAGAATATGCAGCACTTCCTGTCTGCAGTCAGCTGCCACACCAAACTCACCATTTTCATATATTCTTTTTTTTTCTTTCCAAAACTCATTTAATTTCTTCATTTTTCAAAATGCTTACATTTTACAAAGTCAACACATTATTTGAAATTATTAATTTGGTAAAAAGTATGAAATCAATTAGTTTAAATAAACAATTTACTGCATTTTGTTGTTTAAAAATAGAAAAAAATATATAACAAAGCAACAGGATTAATTAAATTCTTTTGCAACTCTCCTAAAAAAATCAGTCTTAGTTTATCTGAATTAAACAGAAAAGAAAATAGGAATTCACTACGCTACTTCAATGTTCTAACAACAATACCCTTAAGACATATAGCTCTGTCATTGTTTTTTCTTACTGAGGACATATGGCTACAGAAAGTCTTGAGTAAGGAGCATCTTGCTCTGTGTAAGATCTTTGCACAACCTTTCAGGCTGACCTTTTAACCTCTCTTTGTTGACATGTCCTGCTGCTATTTCTGCTCTGACATGTATATTTTTGAAAATTGTAAGTTTGTGGGATCAAACCCACATATAAGAAAATTCTACACCATTCCATGGCCTACATGTGTAATTCAACTCATCAGATGTCTGATCTGGATAGGGATCAGACTCCAACAAAGGCTTTGACAGATGTACTGATGTCTATTCAGTTGCTGTTAAAATGCTTGTTCATTTTCCTCAGGTTTAGTTTATTTTTAAAGCAGGCCCTGTATATCTGCATTGTACAGCTCGATTTTGTTTGATTGTATATTTTATTCTATCCAGAGGTTCTCACACTGATGAAATCAAATGTTTCTACACTGAAATCTAAAAAAGGAAGAAGAAAAAAAGATAAATAGCTGTTCTGCCTCATTCACTAGAAAATACAAGCAATCCGGAAAAGCAAAGTCTTTCCCTCCTAACTCACCAGACTGTGGGTGGCAGTAGTTGGTGTGGTTGTTGCATTGGCAGAGCCGGCAGCCATTGTTGCTGAAGTGGAAGAAACCTGGGTGGCACTCATCACACTTGGGCCCGTACACTCCTGTCTTACACGTGCAGGTCCCTGAGCTGGAAGGAAGAGCCACAGAAAAACAAACCCATCAATAAACATGGACAACCGAACCAAAACAACAACAGCCATCCTGGGTGTTAGCGCTGCTGCTAACACCTGGGTGTTAGCGCTGCTGCTAACACCCACACACGCCTTCCCTGCAGACTCTAATCCTAAATCTGGCCCAAAGGTCACACTGTAGCCACCCTGTTGCTGCTTTAAAGCTGCAGAATGTTACACTTATAAAAACATATCTTTTGTTTTACATATTTGTTAAAAATGTAATAATATTGTGACAGTATGGCATGAGACAGATAATGTGTGGGGAAAAAAAAATCAAGCTCCTACTACTCTCCCAGTGTTAGCTAGAAACAACCAATCAGAGCCAGGAGGAGAGTCTTAGCGCTGTCAATCATGTACTTATTTTGTTTGCCTCCCCCTTCCTCTCTGCTCCCACTGTGGCTTCTCTCTGTCTTAAGGCAGATTACACAGGTAACACCTATGATAACAGATAAACAGTTTTCCTATAACAGTGAGTTGTTTCTCGACATTAGCACACTGAGCAGCAAGTTGACAGCGCTAAGCTCCTCCTCCTGGCTCTGATTGGTTGTTTTTGGTTGGGAACGTTGTGGTCCTTCAGACAACAATAAAAGCTCAAGGAGGAGGTGGAGGAGATCCATCAGATTATCTGTCTCATAAACTGTCACAATATCAAATATGCAAAAAAAAAACAAACATTTTTTTTAATACAAGTTACGTACATACTGCAGCCTTAAGCATTTATCAGCTGGTCACATGATGATCAGTGGATCTCTGTGTAGGAGGGAGCGGCCCTGATTGTTGTTATCAGACAGTCATTTCTACACAGAGCTGAGGATTCTTCAGGCCTCAGATTATGCATGTCATTTTATGCCGGTGTGGATTTGTGGTGGAGCAGAGAAAATGATGCCGAGTCAGAAAAGTGGAGATATTTTTAGTGTAACCACTGGAAGCGATGTCTACACTAAACACTGACTCTAATGAGGGAAAAGCGCAGTTACTGAAGGAAAAACACATTCTCACAGCTCACTACAGCCTACTGCTGCACAGTTAAATTCCTGTTGGGATGTTTCCACTTTACAATGGAGGAGAAATTCATCTTTTTTTTTTACCTTCCTGTTTTTTGGTTGTTGTTGTTGTTTTTTTTGTTTTTTTTACCAGCAATGCAAATTGAGCTGGTGAGGCCAGAAAACTGAACAAACAGAGGTGTGGTATTTAAATGATACTTACCAGATTTGTCAATAGCAGACTGAACAGGAGTTGAAGAGTATGAGGATCTCAGCAGCCGTTGTTAAATGACAACCATGTGTTTGTTTTTAGATAGCAGTCAGAGCCGCAGAGTCCTGCAGGCAAACAGAACCACGCTGCAGCAGGTATGATGACATGCAGCAGGAACTCTTGAGTCACGTGGGTCAGATCCAGTCAAACCACTTATGCCACAGCAGGTTCCTTATTTTGTTCTTCCCAACTGGAAACTTGAAAAAGTCAACTTCAGGGCCTAAAGATAAATGCCATCACCTAGGCAACAGGTGTTCTTTCTGGATGACTTTTCATTCCGATTTATGTCATTTTGACTCGTTCATAGACAAATAAATTCAATTTTGTTAGGATCCTGGGTTGTTTTGGGGTTGGATTTATTAATTCTAGTTTCATTATTATTCTGTGTTCCTTCGTCTCTTTCTTTGATTAGATCAGATTTGTTTCTTTTTAGCTCCTACATGTATTTTTTGTGTCTAGTTATTCTTTGTAACTCTAGTTTAATTATATTAGATTTATTTTCTAGTCCTCTCTCTCTTCAGTGCATCCGTAATGTAATGTTGTAACTGTGTGAAACTGCCCTCCGACGCTTAGGTAAGGTAATTTCCTAGGAAGAAAACAAGATGCTACAAGCCCAGAAAATAGACTCAGAAACATAATCGGGGCACAAAGACTTCCACACAACTGACGTAAATCCAAAGTAACGGGCAGCACTTTCCAGAAGCGTGTGCGTGGGTCTTGACATAAGGAGGCCTTTGTTAAAACAAAACACTTAATGCAAATCAGGAGGCCGGGGGCGGAGCTAAATTCAGCAATGCCAGAGACCAGGAGGCCAGCAGTCCTCGTTTTTCCGGCCACACACACACAGGAAAACATTAAATATTCATATGCTGAATCATGACCCTAATACAGACTCAGAGCATCGAGCTGCAACACGAAGGACAATATTTTATAAATATATAAAAAGTATATATGTACATTTTATATATTTATTTAACATAAATCAAAATCCTAAATACCAAGCAACATAAGTAAGAAATAAAAATCAGGAAGTGGAAGAATACAGACATCAGTCAGAACCTCAAAGATGGCACAGATACAGGTCCTGTTCCCCAGTTACATCTGTCTTTGTGAACTATGAACTTTGTCAACGTCTGAAACTCTAAACGTTGGAATCAGATTAGATCTATCCTATAACTTAAATTTACCATAACACATCTGCCATGTTCAGTCAAAATATATTAATTTAAATTTTGCTCCATCCAGCCTGAACAGAAAAAGGTAGAGATGAACTGAGCCAAGGGATACTGAGCTGCCCTGAACAGGAAGCAAAGGGTCCATAACAGAAGCTCCCATCTAATCATCCACTGACTGCCCTGGAAAAACACAGTTTTGGTGTGGATGTTGCTACTGCACTAAGAAGAGTTTGAGTTAGTTTTTTCCAGACTCAAAAAGTTTTTTAAAAATGAATTCAGAGGAAGTGCAAACGTCATGAAATGTGTAGAATTTGAAAATGTTGACAGTCTTTTGACACGGGTGAACATTTTCTACAGAACACACAAATAGCCTGATATAGTTATTAATAAAAACCATGTGCAAAGCCCAAATATAAGATACTAAACAAATATCAACTTTATGATGCTTTTGTCTTTGTTGTCCATGTTTATCACCTGCTTTCTGACTCACAAAGTGTGATGTTGCCTCAATGCCTAAAATAAAATTTAAAACAAAATTGATTTTTTTGGCAATATTATTCTAAAAGAGAAGCTGGGTGAAACTTGTATTGGTAGGTTTATGTTTTACTGAAACTGAATGCTGTAAAATTGGCCCAAAATCTTGGATTTGTGCAACACACACTGGTCGCTAAGCTAACAGACTCCCACAATGGTAATAGATTACAGCTCACACATAATAAAGACAAAAAGTAGGTGAGAGCCAACTGGGAGTCGACTGAGAATTAGGTTGACATTCTTTGTTAGGTCTGAATCAGTCTAGATGAGCCTTCACACCTTCAGGAATGCTTCTGCTTTTTCTGATTTAGCTAACTCACAATACTGGTGGCTAGACACATCAGAAGAAGGAGAATGTATTGATCAGTATGGGGGAACCAAACACATGTCACGTGATACTATTTGCCATCCATTTTCTTAAAGTAAATCCCACGGGGGCAGTTCCTTTAAACGTGTCTATAATCGTTACACAAACAGCAGGGTGCAGAGATTCAGAAATCCCAATGCAAGATTTCACCAAGACAGTCAATTTAAAGTTTAAAAAAACAAAAACAGATAGTGTTTCTGCATTGTCAGCTTCCAGATCACCTGAGGTTTCAGGTCAGAAGGGCAGACAGTAGAAGGCTCCAATAACAGCACACAATGCTGACACCAAATGAGTTTCCTGGTTTTAGTGACCACTATGCTGGACAAACCACTTCTGAAAGATTTTGATGTGGATTCTAAATCAATATGATCCAGCTACGTTGGCTATAAAGAATACAGGTGAATATGTAGTTATGCCTACAGATCGAATCTGTCCATTTCCGTCCACCCTGGTCCTCCACTCGCCCTGCTTCCCTCTGTCAGGGATCAGCAGCCACACACAATATAAATAATCCCCTCTGAAGAATAAATGGGAATTAAAATCACAGAACAACATCGTCGAACTTTGAGCCCATAAGCCATTCTAAGCAGTGCTCCGTTCTGTGGATGGAGGCCCACGGAAACATGCCGTACTCAGAATGTGGAAGTTGGTTTGGTCCAAGGTTTATTCAGATGAATCCAGTTAAATCCTGATTTATACCAGTCCACCCAAACCAACTGGAGAGCTGATGGACATTATCTGCCTTCTAGTGGCTGGACTATAGGAGTTTAATAGGTTTTAACTCCTAAGCAGGCCAGCTGGTTTTAAGGACTTGTTTATTGCTTTCATTGGTTCCATTGCCACATTGTTATTTTTTTATAACAGAATGTGGCAATGGAATTTATGACACTTTCTTATTTACTTCTATTTTTTTAAAAGAAAGAGTTTGGGAGTTGATGCATGGACATCATGAACAAAGTCTGCAGTCCTTCATGCAAAAAAGGAAAAGAGACAGTAATTATGATCACATTCACCAAATAATAAATGTTCAAAACCTTGTATGGACTCCGAGAAATGTTTTTGTGCTTCAAGATATTTTTCACCTGACTCTGTTCTGTTCTAATTTGACTTTGTTATAGCTTGTGTTGAAGCCTAAAAGCCACCAGGGTAACAACAGCTGATCTACAAATTACACCAAGACTGGATGGTCGTTTCCTTTGTGCCAAGCAAAGAGAATCACATTGAGTTTTGGAGGCCTTCAATAACACCCAGAAAGCATTTTCTGATTATTTGATCAATTCAGATATAATTGATCCCCCACACACACTATGTTGCGGGGGAAGGGTGTGAGCAACAGTACACAAGGACCCTCCTACTGGCTCTGATTGGTTGTCACTGACCGGGAGGCGGGAGCAGTGTATTTTTGCAGATGGCGGTAGAACCACTGGGAGCAACCAGAGGAATTTGATTACTTTCACACATTACATGTGTCTTATTTTTACTGTGACAGTTTTAACAAATGTGTTTTTCTTACAGTTATTTGGTCCAACTTTAAGATGTGATGCAGGAAAAGACCCCAGATGGCCAACAGCATTTGATTTCTGAGTTTATAACCAACAACCCTCAATTATCTCTTTTCAACCTTTTATATCAACAACAAATAAGAAAAAGATAAATGAATAAAGGCCTTCTACAAATTACATCATCATTTCTTTCTAATAAGCCTTCACCTTACAAGCAGAAACTATTTCCATTTGGACTCATTAGGAAGTCAGCCTGCCATCAGCCACATGGCTGCAGAAGAAGACTGGGATGAAGCCAGAGGTCCCCAGAGGGCCCAATAACCCCCCTGATAATTTGTGCCCTCTTGACCGCTAGGAGGGGGGCGTTATTATTGTTTTGAGTGATTTCACTGTACCGTGTTGGCGCAGCTGCCGCGTGCAAGATCTGCACATTAAGTAGGTCAGTATTATAGGGGCGACAAAGCTTAACCCCATTCTGCTGCTTCCCTGTTGGCTACAACATCCTCACTGCAGCAGTGAAGTGGGGGGCTGGGGGGGTCAGCTCAGTCAGTGGTTTAGGGAAACCAACCAGTGCACTACCCTGTGCTGTTTCTGATGAATTTATGGGCCAGCAGCTAGATTCTGAGAGGGCGTGTCGGATGAGCCGCAGCGGAGCCCGTCTCCCACTAGACTGTCCTGGCTCAGGTCAGCCTCATTCTGAGCCAGGACAACATGGACATGCTCAGCTACCTACACAAAGAGCCAGTTCTGAGGTCAAAGGTCATGCAGTTAAAAAGGAATCCAAATGCTTTACTTTGTTTAAATGAGATGTTGAGAGTGTTTGGGTTGGTTGCCAGGTTAATCACAACCTATCCTGCAAAATCAGGTGGAAAAGAAACATAAATACTGATACTTGTATAAAAAAATTGAAAGGTTAAAACTTACTGTGTCCTTAAGAAGATAAAACCGTTTCAAATCTGAATAAAACTTAGTGCATCAAAAATGTATACCCTTCTCAATAATCAGTGATGTTACAGCATCAAACCCTTATAATTATCTGCAATATTTTGTGTACATCCCTTCTGGTATTTTGATGATTAATCTTTGGGGATGAGCTGCAAGTCTTTGAGGCTGGAAGGCCTCCTTGTCATCACCCTAATCTTTAGCTCCCTGCACAGATTCTCAGTCAGGCTGAGGCTGGTACTCTGGCTGAGTCACTCAAAAACATTCATATTAGTCCCAGCGATAAGACACATGCTGATCAAATGAAAAAATACTTTAGCTCTCAGAATAATTCTGGGCTTGAAGCAGCCATTTTCAGACAAGAAATATACTAGTTTGTTCGCTGTGTCAGACTGACATACTCTAATGACTCTAATGGAAATACCAAAAATTCACCAAAATATTCTACAATTGTCTAGATTACTACAGTATACAAGATGAAAGGGGCAGTAACATTGTGATGCAGCTCAGAGTTTTCTATCAGAAGCTACAGATGTGAAAAACATTTAACAAACTGAATAAAACCTAGAGAGACATGTCACTAGCTGGGTATCCATTGTCCTTATAATTTCACAATTTGAAAATTTGAAAATAGAATTTGCTTAATGGAAACAAACTAACTTTTAAAAAAAGCTTTGATGCTAGGATGAGATGGTTTTAAGAGTATATCAAAATTAGTTTATTTTGCAAAAAATTTACAGA
Source organism: Micropoecilia bifurca (assembly GCA_903067075.1). Taxonomy (NCBI): domain Eukaryota; kingdom Metazoa; phylum Chordata; class Actinopteri; order Cyprinodontiformes; family Poeciliidae; genus Micropoecilia; species Micropoecilia bifurca. The sequence continues at coordinate 9,474 of CAEGAF010162743.1, read as the reverse complement.
ATAGACAGTATTTTGCACACATTTACAATGAAAATGTAGCTACTGTCTCTGCTGCTACCCATCTCCTAGTGTCTATTTTTTGCTTAGAATTTTCTTTCTTTTTTAAGCCCACAACTCTGAACCCTCTCATGCATTCCTAATAGACCATCATTAATGGTCAATTCAATCATGTGTCATTTATATAAAACCTCATTAAACCTAATAATCTATAATCTTTTACATCTGAAGATACCAAATAATGTTGGGGCTCACCAGTCGTCTGCAGTCTGATGTCTACATTATGCTTGCAATAACTAGTCAGTTCTGTATCTTATTTGTAATTTCCAAAAATATACAAAAATGCTGACAATTACTTGAAAATAAGGAAGCATCTTCTCACTTTCTCATATTAATCCTATTAACTTAATATCAGTAACATCAGTTTCCATTGCTTATTAATGGAGTTTTACAAAAATAGGTGACACAGAAAGTGAAAAAGCCACATAGATAATCAATATTCATTCCAGATTCAGATTTTTCCATCCTCTATGATGTGACATAGACAGTGCAACTGACCTCAATAAATGGCTAAAACAACTCTATGACAGATACACATCGACAAAAACATACATTCCATGATCAGCAGACCCTCTGCGGGCACAATGTGAGGGACAGGGGAACATCTCTCAGGGCCTGCTGGGGAAACTGAACGGCATCATAATAACAAGTGTCACCAGGCGTCTCCAGAGCTGCTAACCCTGAAGGAATGTCTGGGTTCCAGGGAAGTTCAGCCCAGAATTCCAGGGTTGGATGGTTGTGTCTGGAAGGATCTGGCAGCAACAAATAAACACTAGTTCCAGTGCAGCCAGTGCAGTGCACCATTCCTGACTCTGACAGAATCCACACACCTGGTGGTCTTCTATTTCTGCCTTATAATTTAAAATAAGGCAAACATTTAATATCTTTTATTCCAGGAGAAACTGGAAAGAATGTCAGAAGCTTTTACAATCCTTTGCTTTAAAACGTTTATTAAGACATTGGACCAGATATTATCCAACACATGGAAAGGCCGCCAGTAGACAACACAAAGAGTTCTATTCGATTATTGGCTGGTTGTGAAGAACTCACTAATGACTGGAATAAACCGTTCATTAGTGAAGACAGTTTGAAGAAACATTTATTTTTATTGAGAGGTTCATTACAGTGTTTTTATGAACATCTTCCAATCCATCTTCAATGGACATTTTGTTAGCCCATTCTGTGGACTAACAAAATGTTTGTCCTCACAAATACACACAAGCTTGCATTTGCACACACCCACACACATCCCTGTACTTCCAACCAACTGAGGACTTTGAATTTACTATTTACTATCACTGTGAGCCCACAAGTATTATATATGTCAATTCTAATAAATAATCCAGCCAGCCAGCCAGCCAGCCAGCCATCCTCTAGACCTCTAGCGATAGTAAGACTCTGCAACTTATCCTGGAAAAAAACAAGGGTGTCAAACTCCAGTCATTGAGGGTTGGTGTCCTGCAACTTTTAGATGTGTCCTTGCACGAGCACACCAGAATCAAATGGCTGAGTTAGTATGCATTTAAGTTCTGCCAATGACCTGATTGTTTTAGTGGGGCATATTGATGACGAAACACATCAAAAAGTTGTAGGATGGCAGCCCTCAAGGACCGGAGTTGTACACTTGTGTTCTAAAGGGTCTTGGGTCTGTGTCCCAGGGTCCCCACCCAGTAATAGATGCTGTGGAGCTTCAAAGGAAGGGGCCTGTGTAAGACTAGTGGCTCCACGTTGTGGCTGGTCTCAAACTTTGAGACTGTTGGCCCTTCCTATTCATTAACACACCTCAATAGAGGTGTGTTAATGAAGACAACGATGCTCTTCCATGTGAACCTGGTACTGATTGAAGAAAAAGCAAAGTTAATTATTTTATTTTATGATTTTAGCATCAGAGAGGAGTTTCAAATTAAGGTATACCACAGAGATATGTTAAGGTATACAAAGTATACCATCCCATACAGTATGGTATTGTATATGTAAGATATACACATGAAAGGTATGTGTATATATTATATGGTAAGGTGTGTAAGATATACACATAGAAACAAACAATAAGAAAACATTTCTGAAGTTTATTCAGGCTGTGAGAGAAGCAGACTTATCGCAGATAACAGGAAGGTTAAACTGAGACATCAGCTCCTGTCTGCCATAAACCTGTGAGCTGAACTTTATAAAATCTGACTTATTAGCATATGGCTTTATTTGTGTTCATGGTGCCCACAATAATCCCTTATAACATACTAAAGCCAGTTTAAAACGTCACTCCTGTATCCAATTTACTTGGTTTCTTAATCAAACTGGATAGTTTAATTTGCAGCAAAGTTTCAGGAAGAACCCAACACAAAAAAGGAAGCTATTGACCACTGAGACTAGGTTTAAACTAAAGGGGTTTCTTGTTAAAACTTTGTTTTACAATTATGTCTTCTATACCTAATGATCCCTCATGCCATGAAGAATGGAAAAAGTATTCAGAATGGTGTTTTTTGTTGTTTATGTTTTTTCTTAGAGATAAATCAGAGGCAATGAAAATCTGACTCTGCAGATCAAAACCTTACTCATCAAAATCAACCACCAAACTGTGATGGGTTTCATTTGGGTTAAGGTGGTTCTGACCTGAAAGCATTAATAACTAAGCATTTTCTTCATTGTTCTAGTTCACACCACATAACCAGCTGAGCAAAGGTCGCAGCAGTATGAGTATCATGCTGACGGAAGGTGAGTTAATCTACAACCCTGAGCCTTAAAGAGGACTCAGCACTTTTTCTGTACAGACTAACATGTGTTTACTGATTGCATGCAGCTGAGGACTAACATTTAGTTGTTTCTTTTAACAGCTTGTTATAATGTTATTGGGATATTATCTACAATGTATGCAACAAGGAATGTATTGGTAGCAGAAACCAAGAGTTCCCTTACCTGAGGTTTACAGAAGAAGCTCTGTGAACTCTGCCATTACAATCAATCTTGTTACATAATGCTGCCTCACATAAAGGTTGTGTTCGCTTCTTTAAAGAGAAACACAACAAAATAGTTCAGATTTCAAGCTTGTTGATGTTACTTTGGATCTGGTCCTCTTCTGACCAGTCCAGATTCTTCAACTGTAGGTTTATTTCAGAAATCTGTCATCATGTGACATTTTGGTTCCATGATGGCTGAAGTTCTGCTGATTTATCTACATCTTGATGAACCTAGACCTGCCTGGGCTTGTATCTCCCTCTATTCTTTTAAACAGAGGGCCCTCCTAATTCAAGAGATTTTCAATATCATTTAACTGTGGGTGTTGCTTTTGAGTTGACTTGGTAGACAAGATATGAAGTTTGAGACACTGCTAACATGAAAATGGAGTTATGTGTTATTTTTAAAACTTTCCTCATAAACGTAGTATTGTTAGTAGAATTGTCATTATCCAGACCGACATGAGCCACTGTGCTATACTAGCTCTGTGGGCCTGAATCTGGCCTGAATGTGACACTTTGATACTACAGAAAGACAAGACATTAAAAATGGACATTTCAGAGTTTCCACAGAAAGTTTGTCTTAGTTTTAAATAAAAAACCCTTTTTGTACTCAAACAACTTTCAGACGTGGCCAGCATTTAACCTTGCTTCACATTAAGTGGATTAATTGTGACGACTCTTAACTGAAATAATCAACAAATTTAGTAATTGATTAATCAACAGCTGAGGAATACAGACTCAAAAAATGGCCATATCCTAGAAGAATAACATATTCAGAGAAGTAATTAAGCCAAAACTGTACAAAAATAGGTACATTTTACATGTAAGATCAACAAAAAAAAGCAACCTTTATGTCTGTAAATATGTTCTGCTCAGAGCTGCTCAGGTAGCATAGTTTTACCTTTACCTGGTTCAAATTCAGTGAACAAAACTCCTATTAACCACCTTTTGGTATTCAGTTGAATAATAAATGAATTTACAAAATTCTTCATTTGTATCTTTTAATTTGCTTAGGATAGTTATATGTAGAATAGAATAGAATAGAATGTACTTTATTGTCTCCAGAGGAATATTTGTTATGGACTCAACAGTTTTTATTGTATAGTAGCAATAAATGCACGTACAGTATGTGCCAACTTTTTATTTGATCAATTAATCAATAGAATAACTAATTAGCTGCAGTCATTTTTCATGCTAACCCTTTGCCTCCCTGTGAGATACAACATATTTAATCTGACCCCCATCTATCTGATCTTTGCTGAGCGGCTTTAGGCTTTGTGTAACTTCCCCAATTGCTGCCATGTTGACCCAAAGATTTAGGTGAGCTGTGCCAATCTGAGGTGCCATCATATATTTTTTATTTTATAATAGCTGGTACATAGAAGGACATTCAGATTTTGACATATCGAAGAACTTTTCATTCATATAGTCCTTCCTCTTTCTGTGTAGCGCTGCTGACTCTGGAGTCGTTACCAGCAGGTGTGTATAAACATCACCACAAAGACAGGATGATTTCAGCTACTTCATGTGAAAACTCTAGATATTTAATTCATAATAGATATGCAACCAATTAAGGCCCAGACTGATTCCATCACAGCTCATTACTTAATGGGAAAGATTTGTAAAGAAGCAGGCTGGAGGGCAGGGGGCTGGAGGGAAGCTGGCTAATCTGTGGAGTTTACAGTGGTAAGCTCTTGGATGGGGTAAAGCAGCAGGATTTATTTGAGTCCAGGCCCGGAAGATCAGAGTGAGACCACAGAACCAGAACAAGAACCTCCAGAACCACAAGAACCCTCTGGTATCTGAACTTACCAAAACTACAAAGCTTCACCCATGTGTCAAACATCTGCTGCGTTTCCAGACAGGATTCATTACACCTCTTACAGTTATGTACTTATGGATGTGTACGCAGTGACGCGTTTCTATGAGAATGACGGTACACATCATCCTCCACACTACAGTGGACACTTACTCAGCCTGCTGGACGGCAGCAGCAGCGTTTCTTTTCCTAGAAACAGGCAGGAGGCATAAGACTATTTTAACTTTTCTAACCATTCCCCCCAACCCACTCCCCACACACACACACACACACACACACACACACACACACACACACACACACACACACACACACACACACACACACACACAAACACACCTTTCAGTTCTTGTGACTTGGGGAAGCTGCATGCATGATGTGCAGTCTGTGCACCGGCTCTGATTTCAGACAGTAAGCAGGGTGAGCCATCATTCCTCCTGAATGACGGGCCGGATCAATGCTCAGAACCAGGATCAGGTCGGGTTCTGATGTACACAGTATCTGGAGGAGAACTGAGCTGTTGAACACAGCAACCAGGCCCTCCATGCTGGAGGTCATCAGCCTGGTTCAGGACGTTGTGGTGTATTGTGGAGCAAGTGCTGTGTCAGAAGGTTGAAGCTACCTCTCAGTGGTCAGATCTCGACTGAGTTTTTACAACATGTCTGCAAATCAATAACTAATCAAACATAAACCACACCAGATGACTACATGACTTGTCTAAACTCATTTGAAGTTCTGCAACAGCTTCTTTCCTCATGCTGTCAGAACCCTGAACACACACACACACACACACACACACACACACACGCGCGCACACACTTCCATAACATGCTTTCCCCTCACCCCAGTATATAAACTCATTACCGACAGTGGACTTTAAGTCAAATAATCAAACAGAAGCATTGGAAATTGAAGAACTTCCTACAGCAATTATTAGATGATGTCACTTCCACAGTCTCGTCCATGATGCATTTCAAAGTTCTGCTTCCTGCTCAAACCATTTTCTGTGAATTATTGTTGTCCATTTCTACTGCCACTAACGGTCCCCTGAAGTCATTTTGTTATGCAACATGCCACGCATGAAGCACACGAAGTTGATGATCACTGCACTCTTATACGTCATAAGAGTGCAGTGATCACATGATTGCGATGGATACATCCTGACATTTTTTTATTTTATTAAATTAAGACAATAGGATTTTGCAATTCCAAACACTTTAAAATTCTTTGAGAACAACAAAGAACTTTATAATATATCTAATTATGTAATTATATTAGCATCTCAAACAACCACGACCTCAGGTTGATACCAAAACATACCAAGAGACCAAAAGGTTTGACATTATTCACATACTGACTGGTTGTTATTTCCATCAACAAAGCTCTGCTGTTGACATCTAACATTGTTGTTCTGTGCCTGTGGGTCACTTTGGGGACATAAACTATTCACACAGTCACATTCAGTCATATGTACAATTACACATAAACATTTTTAATTGGATTTCAGCAAAAAAATAAAAAATCTGAATTGAGCATCAAGACCTACTGGGTGAACACAGCCTCATAGGATAACTCCTCCACCTGTTTGCTGGTGCAGAGCCTGCATACAACTGTTGCCCTCCACTAAAAGCAGGTTTTCCAAACAACTGCAGTATTTAATTTGCACAACAAATTAAATCTGATTTAAAAATTTAATTTAGGCAGGTTGAGGACATCTAAAGTGCTAGATGTGCCCAGATCTGAGATAGTTGGTAACATAATACTTAATGTTTCAACTTACATTATGTGCACTGTGGAAAGTTTACCAACTGTTAGTTGGAAAGCTAATGTGTAGTTCCTCAAAACACAAAAAGAAAGTTATTTACTGCAGGTGTGAGATAAAGCTAGCTTAGTGATTTTTACCGGATACTTAGATTCAAGGATAGCAGCTGCTAACCGTAGGAAATGGTAACAGATACAGCAACATAAAACTGACAATGATTTTCAGTCACAATAAAATAAAAATCAAGGTCAAGGTTGTTCCCTTTTTACTAGAACCTTTGTTAGAGTGGTCCTGAAACCCCCACCCAGCCACCTGCAGAACATAAACCTTTGGGGTTGAATAGTAAACAGTCATATTAGCATTCAGTTGCCTATCAAATGGCTCTCTGGTTCGTGCGTGCATGTGTGTGTGTGTGTTTGGGGGGGGGGGGGGGTTATGGGTTGCGGCTCAATAAGCGCTGGTGAGAACAAAACACCCTGGTGCACGTGTTCATTTTCGGGGTGCTGTGTTCAGGTCTGCTGTGGGCTCACAAGTTTACATACCCCAACCCAAAGTCCCAGATGCAGGCTGTGGGATGGACAGCAATAGTTCACCGACAGAAAGAGTCAAAGTAGACACATAGAAATTGAATAAATGTTCACTTTAGCTTTTTTGTGTGTGTCTCACATATAAATTATACAAATATGGCTAAAATTTTAGGTGCTTCACATCTAATGCAGTCTGTCATTAGATTGTGGTCAACTGTAGCACAAACACTGCTGAGGTCTTGGCAAAAACAAATGTTGCTAGAGTTAACGTACGCCTTTGGGTTAAAGGAAAGAAAAGCATCCTGACCTGTCACAGTCTGGGCTTACGGCCCCAAAAGAGTCGCAGGAGCAGGGCAGACAGCCGCTGGTGCCGTTGGTGAAGTACTCCTCCTCACACTCCTCACACTGCAGGCCCGTGTAGCCCAGCAGGCAAGAACACTGACCAGTGCTCTGGTTGCAAACGTCTGGATCCGAAATTCCTTCAGCGCCACTGCTGCAGTTACACGCCGCCTCTGTTTTGCGAGGAGCAATGAAAGAAGGACAAAGTATATAAATATCATATCTGATGTAAGACGGAGGCAGAAATTGGTTTATTATAAAGTGCTGCACCATGAGCTGCAGGTAGCCTCATGGAAATATGTTCAAACACCCAAACATGGCCTATAGAGACTGTTTTAATAAAACAGTCTACAGCACCAGTATGGAGAAGATCTGAAACAAAGCAACCCAAACAATTTTTAAAGAAGTGAAACACTACACAATATTCTACAACAAGACATTTTTAAACAGTTTTTGTGTTAGATTGTTACAGATTTACAGAAGAGTCAGAATACAATGCAGAATTTTATTCTGCTTACTATCATCAACACATAAATAAGTTTTTTTTTTCATGAACATCAGTCTGATAATGGGACATTTGCATATTTGGTTTTCACTGGATCAGTCACAGTCTGCCTGGGTGTAACAACTGTTATGTTCGATTTTGCAGAGTGAGCTGTTTTGTTTTATTTGGCAATAAATCTGTGCAAATACACATAACATGTGGGGTTCATCACAGCTCCATTCTACATCTAATTTTATTCAATAAATATGTTCCCCCTGGCTCAGATTATTAAGTATTAACACATCTCTTATGATATGCTGACACCATGGAAATTTAGATTTTAAGTCACTGTATGAGCACAGTCCCTTTTAGCTACTGAGTGTGTCCACAGTGCAAGTGAATGGATTGGTCAAAATGTTCATCTTAATGCAAACAGGGCAGAAGTCCCTAATTAGAACCGGATCAAATGCTCTATACCAGGACTCTGCAGAACATCGACACGTAAAAACACCCATTGAGAGAAGTGAGTTTACCATTTCATTCAGATCGGACTGAAAAAGGAAAGGAGTGGTCGAAAGCAGAATCAAATTATTTGTGAGGTCAAAAGATACAAGCTGAAATGACTTTTCTTCAATATTTTGAACTGTTAAACCATGCTATAATAACAGCAAGCCAGCTCCCCGCCCTCTTGGTATAATCTTTTTTGTGAGGCTGGTGTAAACAGTGAATAGGGAAGCAGTTAATCCAGCAAACTTCATAAACCTGTACAATGCTGGCGTTAGCTACCAGGCTTACATTCCTTTTGAGCAACGCTGCTTAATATTTCCACCTTTAGTGACAATGGAACATTGTTTTGGGGAATATCTGCAGGGAAATTGCACACAGCAATGGACTAAACATGAACATGACGGAAATGTCATGGAGCTGTTGGAAGTCCCAGTGAGAGAGCAAAGTGCAGTATGACTGAGGAAGGAGCAACAACTCATTATTGTTCACAACCTCATCTGAAAAATCAAAAAGTAAAACTTGCTTTTGCACCTTTTCTGAAGTAAAGAATAATCTCTAGGCCCATGTAGAGATACATGTTCGACCAAACCGAGTTGATTGAACCTGAATACATGATGTCAGGCATGTCAATGATAACCCTTTAGAGTACAGAGAGGTAATCTATTATTTATCTGATGTCAAGTTAGGTGTGGCAACTGAAGGCGCCGCTGTTTGTCTTCATTCTGCGCTGAGCAGACAAAGAAGTCAGACAGTTCAGGTGGAAAAAAACATCAGAATCTTTAGTGGAATGTTGCTCAGGCATCCCATTCTGGATTACACTCTGGTTCCACTGCAGCCTGTGCGTTTATGTAACAAAGGCAGCTATGCTGGTCTGTAGAGTACAGTCTGTCGCCTGTGATCACCCCTGAAGAAGTGTGACGTGCAAAGAATGTGTCTCATTCCACACAATCACTACAGTTCCTGCTCGGCCTCCAGATCCTCCAGGTGGATAACGGGAATCCGGAGGTGCTTCTCCAAAGTTACAC
>CAEGAF010162738.1:0-12104 GCA_903067075.1 Micropoecilia bifurca | reverse complement strand
CTGTGTGCAGTAATAAATATTGTCTATACTGTCTTTCTTTTCTGGCTGTCCTCCGTCCCCCATCCTCCCTGTTTGTGTTTGATAATAAAAGACAAGCTGAAACCAAAGGTTTTCAGACGCTCGGTGAACGGCTTGGAGGAGAAGTTCGCTGAATCTTCTCCTTTTGCAAAAGCTTTTGTCATTATTCACATGCGTTGTCTGTGATTCTTTTAAATGAAAGGTTCAAGAAAATAACCATCACAACTTTTCTGGCATTCCGGAGCAATTTGGTGAGAAACTGAAACAGTCTGACTGAAAACAGAGAAAGGTTTCCAAAAATGAACAAACTGATCGACTCTAAATGGGTTTGGCCTCCAGGATTTGGTCCCAGAGTTAAGATCCAACATGAGGAAGAATAAACTCCAGACTTCTGGAGACGTCGTCTAACTTCACCTTGAAGTTCTCCTGTACTTTTGTTCATTGGTTTGTTTTTTTCCAGCTGCTCTGGAGGACAGAAACATCCAGAGGATCTGCAGAAACTTCCTTCAGCTAAAAATCAACCTAATGTTAAATATCAGCCTGAATATTCACAGAACATGTTTATTTAACAGGAAAACAACAATATTAACATTCATTTAATGCATCTGTCAAACTGTAAGGTCTTACCTTGTGTTCCAGCTGCAGATGTTTGTTCCTTTGCTCTGCTGCCTCCAGCCAAAGTGGGTCAGGTTCTGAGTTCCCAGCAGAATGAATCCTCAGCTTCTTTAGCTGTTTATCACTCCGACCTGAGGAGGAGGAGGAGCAGGAGGAGGAGGAGGAGGAGGAAGGAGCCTCCAGCTCTTACTGGCTATCAGGTGACACCTGAGCAGAAGTTTATCCCGGTCTGGTTCCCGCTCAGGTTTGTCAGGGTTTTTTATAAATGCAGCCGGGATCCAGCAGGGGATCCACAGATCCGCCTTTGTCCAGCAGGGTTCTGGATCTGTGACCTGGGAGGATCAAACTGGTCTCATCTGATCCTCCTGGGAGTTCGGATCAATGAGTGCAAACAGGAGGGAGAGGCCAGCCGACCGATAGCAAAGCTCTGAGCTGGACAGGTGAGAAGATCCAGGTGACAGAACATCTGAAGGCTTTTCATGAAAATCTGACCCAAAGTAAAAACGTCTCCATTGAGTTTAACTCAATCTATGAAAACAGGTAAAAATAAATGTTTGTTTGGATGAGAGAAATAATGAACAAATCCCCAAACTGGGCGAAGAGCCACAGAGTTCTGACCTCATGAAACATGAAAAATGTTCTAACGTCATAGAAATCTTTTTAAAAAAAGCCGATCAAACAGTTTGAAATATTTTAAATACTTTAATAAGACTGTAGAAATGTTATTAAGCATCTTTCATGAATTAAAAGCCTAATTATCACAGCGACTTCCTGACCGTCAGAATGAAAACCAGTTGATGGATCTGGAGGTTTGAATCCGTTTAAAGTTCTGAGATCTTCTTCGGTTTCCTGCCAGAGATTTTCCTGCTGCTGCAGACAGTTTCTCTGCTTGTTTCTGTGTTTTATGGGTAAAAACCTCTGAAAACATTGGATCTGATGGACCTGCAGCATGAGGAGTAATAAATAGACGAGATGCTCACACTTCACATCCTCCTTATTTTCCTCTGAAATGTGTTTGTCTTCCAGCTGAATTATGCAGAATGTTCATCACATTGAGGGTAAAAAACTGAGATTATTCGTAATTTTTCATCATCATGACATTAAACAGCCATTGACTTTTTAAACATGAAGAACAAATCAAATATTTAAAAGTCACATGGATTAAAGTTTACATTCATCAACCTGTAAACAGAGGCAGCCGATAAAAACTAATGTTTAAAAACTAGATCCTTCTCTTAAATAAACTTTATATATTTTATATATATATTGTATTGCAGATTAGTGATTAATGTCCAGATAAAAGGTGCAAACTGCATGTTTTGTGAATCTCCAGCAGCTTCCAGTTGTTGTTGGAAGATGAACGGCTCTTTGTTTCCGTCGCTTCCTGTTGGCTCACAGTTTGTTGCACATCTTAGACAAGCATCTCTGCTTCAGATCTGTGGATGGAGGAGAACCGGGACGGTTAGAGCCAGAAACCCGACACCAGAGGAAGAACTTCAGAGCAGGAACCGACGGAGACACCATGATGGACCTGCAGTCAGAGCCGACCTGGAAAAAAAGCTCCTTCTGCTGCGTCAAAGATCAGGAGAAACTTTGATCCTAAACGTTTAATGAAGATCCAGGTTGCCATGGTAACACCGTTGAGTCGTCAGTGTTCATTAGCGCTTAATGAGAAAAAACCCTCAGAGGTTTTCATTGTTCGCTTTTTACAGATGGATTTACATCGTTTCCATTAAAGTATTAAAGATAAACAAAAACTCCACAATTGTATTCTGTTTTGATGTTATGAAATATTAAATAATTAGCAATAATGTCTAATGAACTGACATGGGATGTAGCTTCAAAAACATTCTGCACACATAAATAAAAAGGTTTAAAGCCTCTGGGATTTGGGATCCTACAGAAAAGGTTTGGTCATTTTGATGGATTATTCTTCACTTCTATGCTAAAGTGTGAAAAGTTACAAATTCTAGATTTAATTCAATATCAAAACATGAATCTATTTATTCACAGAACCAAAAGTCAGATGGTTTTCAACAGAAACTGGTCTTAAATGTTCGTCAAGGCGCCTCAGCTGCAGAACATGTTTCTCATTCTTCTCATGTTGCCAAAAACGTCTTAATAAATACATACGATAAACATTTTAAGGTGAAATTATGTTTTTTAAATGCTGGGCCATGTTTGAGGTACTAACTCCATGTTTGTCTGAGCTCAGTCACCGCAGGTGGAGAACGAACCAATCAAATGGTTAATTTTCTGACCGGTTAGTTTCTGTGAAACATCGTTTTCAGTTTTCGCCTCGGATCTACAGTCACTTACTTCTGGAGAAGGAAACTCTCTTGACTCTTCGACACACCTGGAACGTTTGCTCCTCGTACCACAGGAAGCTGTCGTCACAGTATCTGTCAGAGCAAACAGAAATAAAAAACTCAGAAATAAAACATTCAGAAATAAAACACTCAGATATAAAACACTCAGAAATAAAACATTCATCCTGGTGAAAAGTGAAGAACGACGGGGATGAAAACATGAGGAAGTCACTGAAAATCCTAAACGATTTTGAGTGACTTCAGGAGGAGCTGAAGTCAGAACGTTTCATGCCCAAACTGTGACACCAGGCTGGTTGCATCTCCAGGGTTTCTCCTAAACCAGTGTATCTGATTGGGTCGCCATGGTAACAGGTACATCCAGATAGTTGTGGATCTACATGAAGGTTTCCTGTCAGTGTAAAACCCTCCAGGTACAGCAGGTGGCGATCAAAGCTTCTCTAACGGTTAAAGTCAATAATGACTCAGAATGAAGTTCTGATCTGAGTCGGACCGACCAACAACAAGAAGATGATCATATGACCAGACCAGACCAAACCAGACCAAACCAAACCAAACCAAACCAAACCAAACCAGACCAAACCAAACCAAACCAAACCAAACCAGACCAAACCAAACCAAACCAAACCAAACCAAACCAAACCCGACCAAACCAAACCAAACCAAACCAAACCAGACCAAACCAAACCAAACCAAACCAGACCAAACCAAACCAAACCAAACCAAACCAAACCAGACCAAACCAGACCAAACCAAACCAAACCAAACCAAACCAAACCAGACCAAACCAAACCAAACCAAACCAGACCAGACCAGACCAAACCAAACCAAACTAAACCAAACCAAACCAAACTAAACTAAACTAAACTAAACTAAACTAAACTAAACTAAACTAAACTAAACTAAACCAAACTAGACCAAACTAAACCAAACTAAACCAAACCAAACCAAACTAGACCAAACCAAACCAAACCAAACTAAACTAAACTAAACTAAACTAAACTAAACTAAACTAAACTAAACTAAACTAAACTAAACTAAACTAAACTAAACCAAACCAAACTAGACCAAACCAAACCAAACCAAACCAAACCGTCACACTCTTTTCTGGTAGGAAAACTGACCCAAAGTTCTCCAGTTCCCGGTTCGTCTAGGTTCTGACCTTCACCTGAGACAATCAGTCTAGTTTTGTAAGCATTTCAGTCAATCTGGCTCCGTTTCTCCTGACTCCAACCAGCTAATAAACTTGTTCTGTGTTTTTATCTCAGATTATGGTTCCCTTGTTGGGATTATTATTCCTTGTTGCTCAACCAGCCGCAACGACTCCAGAACATCAGTAAAAACTCCTTTTAGTCGCAAACCAAAGAGAGTTTTTAACTTGAGACCTTTAACTTTCTGTCCTTCCCCTCAGTGTCTGAGTTTCTATCTGACCCGATGATGGATAATGTAACATCCTGGCCAGCAGGGGGCGGCGCTGTGACGTGTGGAAACCTTTTGGTGCTGGTCGTCCGGCTCAGCGGCCTGCAGAGGCACTGGGAGAAGAACCGGCAGAGCTGCAGGACGCAGGGCTGCAGCTTCAGCTCCGCCTCGCCGCCAGGCTGCGGCCTCCTCCAGGGACAGCCTGTCCACAGACAGGGTCAAAGGTCACTGCAGTCAGAGACACCCACAGGCCCTGAGGTCTGATCACAGGTTAGAAACCAACAAGCAAAAGGTGAAAAACAAGCAAACTTAATTAATCTGTGGGAGGAAAACGTTTAAATTCGCAAAATTAGCATAAAACAGATTTAAACAAAACTAATGAGACATTTAGAAACTCACCCTGCAGAAAATCACGAGGAGCACGATTCAGATCAAATAAGATTAACTCAGTAAATTATTTTATCCATTAATTATTGATAAATCTTTAATTATTGATAAATCTTTAAATCTTTGTGGAGAAATTTTGACCCTCTGGTTTGCAGAAAGGTTTTAATTCAGGTACATTGGAGGATATTAGGACATTAACAGTTTGTTTTAGATCATTTCACTGCAGCTTAAAGCCCTGACTTTGACTAGGCCAAACCAAAACCTTCATTTATGTTTAACTTTCTGACTTGGTTTGCTTTGGATCGTGATGCTGATCCAACCTATGGTTTCCTCTGCTCAGCCTCACTCTGGTCTGACCGACTGTCAGACGCTTTGGTCACTGCCTGATGGAAACACTTACACACATTTATGACGCAGGAACGTTTTCTAGAAAAAAAATCTAAAGATTTGAGATCAATCTCAGAAATTTACTAAAGGAAAGGAAGTTCATGTGTTTCTGTCATTCTGCTCCATCATCCACCTGCAAATCTTTGACAAAGGAATCAACATGAACATAAACCTGACCTGCATCAGATCAGATCAGATCAGATCAGATCAGATCAGATCAGATCTGAGATCAGGTCTCTGTTTTCCCTCCCAGCTGATCGATCATCAGATCCTGGTTTGTGTTTTTCTGCCTGCAGCACCTTGCGCAGTTAAAAGCTCATTTTACTGCAAACTAAAGACAAACCTCGCAGGCTGCTGCAGCTGCGCCTGTTGCAGCTGCGCCTGTTGCAGCTGCGCCTGTTGCAGCTGCGCCTGCTGCAGCTGCGCCTGCTGCAGCTGCGCCTGTTGCAGCTGCGCCTGTTGCAGCTGCGCCTGTTGCAGCTGCGCCTGTTGCAGCTGCGCCTGTTGCAGCTGCGCCTGTTTCTAGGCAAAAGTCAAGGTGATGGAGGAGGATGGACGGTGTGACGTTACCGCCATCTAGTGGCTCTGATGAGAACTGCGGACAAAGCCGAGATTCACCCTGAACTCCAGATTTAGACCAACATTTTAAATCTTTTGTCTTTTAATTACATATAAAACATAGATAACTTTAGAGTGAATTTTTAAAATAAATTACCTTGATAAATAAAACAACAAAAATATTTTTTTTTTAAAAAATTGGCATAAAAAAAACACCAATACTTAAAATTAAAATAAAGAAACAATTGGTATTTATGTAAAGCTAATAAAAAAATTCAGATATTTATTAATTATTCCTCTTTAAGCCGTGATGCTGCTCTGTATTAAATCTCCTCCATAAAGAAGGGCTGCCCCTCCTGTTGCCATGGCGACCGTCTCCGGCTCTGCCTCCTCCATCTGAAGCTCCTCCAACCACATCAAACTGAATCAGACGCCGTCGATGAGCCCAGAGTGACGGCGTTCGGTTCTGATGCTGCTCTGTTCGGTTCTGATGCTGCTCTGTTCGGGTCGGTCGGTTCCGGCTCTCAGCTGGAGGACAGAAGCATGACGATGCCTCCAAGCTGCTCCTCCATGTTCATATCAGTCATGTGTCTGTTTTGTCTCAATGTGACAAACAGATCAAAACGTATCTAACGTTGGTTTTAGTCAGAGGAGAAGCTTCACTGCAGGAAATCACTACAGAATAAGTTCCTCATTATTCCAGCAGTAAAGATGCTGAGGAGGTGAAACGTTGGCTGTTGCTCTGATTCAGAGAAAAACATGATATAGAAATAAATCTGGAAACATTTTCAGCTGCCTAGAAATCCAACAGGTTGTGAATCTTTAAAATTAAAAGCATATTTTTGTTTATTTAACCTGTTATAAAGAAAAATGTGGGTTTCATTTTCCAAAGTCACATTTTCATCATGTCAGAACAACAAACTAAATATTTAAAAATTTAACTTTTAAATTAAACTTTTAGTCAGGAATCTAAACATTTAGTTTGGAAAGGAAACATTTAGATCCCAACTAAATGTTTAAATTAGAGGTAAATGTATAATTTAAAAATTAAATATTTAATCTAATAATCTTTTTAATCTAATATTTAGCAGCCAAGCTAACTATTCCAGTTGATAACTACATTCTGGGTTAGAAACTAAATATTTATGTCCAACATAAATAATTAGCTAATATGCAGGTTTAAGACTTTTAAGACTGTTTATCCATCCATAAATTATTTTTGTGAAAAACATTTTTATATTAGCCGAATATTTAGCTCAGACCTACATGTTTAGTTTGGAAAATAAATATTTAGCATGAAAAGTATTTCGTTCCCAAGAGACTTTTGAGCTTTAAATGTTTGATTTTAATAACTTAATTCCATCATAAATCACCCGACGTTTCATCAGCAGCTGATCGGCTTCCTCCTCAAAAACCTGCTCAGTGTTTACCTGCTCAGTGTTTACCTGTTTACCTGCTCAGTGTTTACCTGGTCAGTGTTTACCTGGTCAGTGTTTACCTGGTCAGTGTTTACCTGCTCTGTGTTTACCTGGTCAGTGTTTACCTGCTCTGTGTTTACCTGGTCAGTGTTTACCTGGTCAGTGTTTACCTGGTCAGTGTTTACCTGCTCTGTGTTTACCTGCTCTGTGTTTACCTGCTCAGTGTTTACCTGGTCAGTGTTTACCTGCTCAGTGTTTACCTGGTCAGTGTTTACCTGGTCAGTGTTTACCTGCTCTGTGTTTACCTGGTCAGTGTTTACCTGGTCAGTGTTCACCTGCTCAGTGTTTACCTGCTCAGTGTTTACCTGCTCAGTGTTTACCTGCTCAGTGTTTACCTGGTCTCTCCGTTTCTCTGGGCCGCTCAGCTGTTGTATCTCTGCTGCTCGTCGTCTCTGCAGGTCGTCCTGCTGGTCGGAGGGTTGAAGGTCTAGTGAAGGTGGTTTGTAGAGGAGATGTTGGAGAAATGCTGGTTTCCACCAGGCTGTCAGGTGATTTCAGGGCGGCTGTGGCTGCAGGCGGAGCTGAAGCTGAGGCTGTGGTTATTCTTGCAGCTGCTGATGTTGCTGCGCCTGCGGCTACAGCTGTGGCTGCGGCTGCACCGCCGCCTGCGGCTACAGATGTGACAGCAGGTGGAGCTGAAGCTGCGGCTACGTCTGCGGCTGCGGCTGCAGGAGGTTGGGCTGTGACCGCAGTCAGGACTGAAGCTGCGGTTACGTCTGCAGCTGCGGCTGCAGGAGGTTGGGCTGTGATCGCAGGCGCAGCTGGAGCTGCGGCTGCAGATGTGGCTGCAGGCAGAGCTGAAGCTGAGACTGTAGTTATTCTTGCGGCTGCTAATGTTGCTGCGGCTGCAGAAGGTTGGGCTGTGACCGCAGCCGGAGCTGCAGCTGCTGATGCGGCTGCGGCTGCAGGAGGTTGGGTTGTGACCGCAGTCAGGACTGAAGCTGCGGTGACGTCTGCGGCTGTGTCTGCGCCTGCAGATGTGGCTGCGGCTGAAGGAGGTCGGGCTGTGACTGCAGCTGAAGCTGCGGCTGCAGATGCGGCTGCAGGCGGAGCTGAAGCTGAGGCTGTGGTTATTCTTGCAGCTGCTGATGCTGCTGCGCCTGCGCCTACAGATGTGGCTGCAGCTGCAGTTCGGGCTGCGACCGGAGGCGGAGCTGCAGCTGCGGCTGCTGATGTGACTGCGGCTGCAGGAGGTCGGGTTGTGACCAGAGGCGGAGCTGCAGCTGCGGCTGCTGATGTGGCTGCAGCTACAGGTCGGACTGTGACCGCAGGTAGAGCTGCAGCTGCGGCTGCTGATGTGGCTGCAGACGAGGCTGAAGCTGAGGCTGTGGTTATTCTTACGGCTGCTGATGCTGCTGCGCCTGTGGCTACAGATGTGGCTGCGGCTGCAGCAGGTCGGGTTGTGACCGCAGGCGGAGCTGCAGCTGCGGCTGCTGATGCGGCTGTGGCTGCAGCAGGTCGTGTTGTGACCGCAGGCGGAGCTGCAGCTGCGGCTGCTGATGCGGCTGCTGATGCGGCTGTGGCTGCAGCAGGTCGTGTTGTGACCGCAGGCGGAGCTGCAGCTGCGGCTGCTGATGCGGCTGCTGATGCGGCTGTGGCTGCAGCAGGTCGTGTTGTGACCGCAGGCGGAGCTGCAGCTGCGGCTGCTGATGCGGCTGCTGATGCGGCTGTGGCTGCAGCAGGTCGTGTTGTGACCGCAGGCGGAGCTGCAGCTGCGGCTGCTGATGCGGCTGCAGCAGGTCGTGTTGTGACCGCAGGCGGAGCTGCAGCAGCGGTGCCGGCTGGTCGTCTCGTGGTTCCAGCTGATGTCGCCTCTGCTGCTCCTGCTGTCCTGATCTGTGGAGTTGAGACGCTTCGACTCGTCCTGATGTTTGGCGTCTCAGTTGATGGATGTTTTGTGGTGAAGCCTGGAGGCCTGGAGGTCGTCGGTGTAAACGCCTCAGAGGTCGTGACCTTTAACGTTGTTGACGATGTTCTGCTCAGATGTGGCGAAGCTGGAGGAAACATGAGCAATAAAACGATTTATGCATCAAATTTAAGATTAAAGAGGCATAATGTGAAAGTAAAAGACCAAATAATTACTTTTCAGTACCTTTGTGGACCCGGCTGTCAGAACCGTTACCTCATAACTTCCAGGAAATGATCATTAAGTTTTGGGAAAGAGTTGCTGTGTTCCTTAAGAGCAACCAGTAAAAGTACTTTATAAGTCCTGCAAAGGCAAATATTAACTTCCAGGATAGTACTTTGTAGTTTCCATGAATGTTTCAGGAAATTACCTGCTACACTGCAAAACAAAATCCTAATAAAGTTTTTTTTTGTCTAGTTTATTGTGTCAATATCTCAGTAAACGTGAAATAAGACAAAACTAACTTGGCAGATACTGAAGAATTAAAGGGTGGCTTTACTCCTAAATATAAATTTAATTGGAAATAACACTCTGAGACATAGTTCTCACTTAGGCCAAGACGAGCCGGAGATTCATTACACAGATTACAGGACTCGAAAATCTTCCATAGTTCAAAAAATCTCTCCCGAAGTCTAACAACAGCTACCTAAATACTTCTCAGGTCCATTCGGTGTGTTGGAAAGTTTCAACCAATGGCGAAAAGGTGACCCAACAGACCCTGGAGTGTTTTCTCACTAGTGTGTGTTGGACGACCTTTAATATACTTTTGGAAATCCAAATAAAGTCATAAGACTCCATGACTCTAACAGACCTCATCATCTGCTCCTTCTCAGAAATACCAAATAGACCAATTTGTCTCAGATTGTTGATGCTGTCGTGTCCAGACAACATTCCTTCCAAGTCCATTTGCTCACTTTGTACGCAGCTGGAGGGAAGGTAGTCAGGTCAGTTTGAACTAGTGAAATGCAAAATCCTGTTGGAAAATCAACTCCTTAGATGGAATATCGCTCTGACACAGATTTTTTCACTTATCAGACATTTTCCCATGTTTTAACTGAACCAAACTGACAGAGCAACGAGAAAGTATGTTTCATCAACATTCACTAATTACTGACATCTTTTCACGTCTCTTGCTGAAAGTTAATTGTAAGTTAGTTTTATCTTGTGATTTTGAACTTTACGTTCTGAAAAGTATCAACTAGTTTGTGTAAAGGCAACAATTTTCTTATTCTTATTTTCACAGGACTTAAATCTAATAATCTGGTTTTAAACTCTAGTGTCCCGCAGGGCTGCGATTTGTCACCAGTTCTTTACTGGAATCAAACTTGTGAAACATGCAGATGCCACTGAGCTTAAACCAAATAATGGAGATTTATTGAGAAACAGATTTTGAGTGAAATGAACCAAACCTGAGCCTGGAGGAACAGGAACCTGACCTGAGGTTCAGATTAACACCTGGAGCTGAATAATCTGGTTTTCAAGACTCACCAACAGGAAGTCGAATGGAGGAGATGTTGGCCACTTTAAGAAAAGACAGAAAGGTCAGATGTTACTGTTCCTGTTTGATATAAAATACACTGAAATGTTTGCTTGGTTATGTGAAACCATGATAGAAGAAACTGCTGACCAAAAGACCAAAAATTATTAATAAAATTATTAATATATCAAACAGTAATAAATGTAAAGTTTATGGAAATACAACTGCAGATGAGTAAATCTGAAAACAAATGTTTGAATTTCTGTCTGTTAGCATTAGCTAAACCTGGCAGCGTCAGAAGCTAGCATGATGCTACGTTAGCTGGTTTGGCTAAGAAAATTTACATTATATACAACAGATTATATTAACAAATAATAAGTTTACAGTTCAAGTCTTTTTACATGAAACAAGTTTTTCTGTAAAACTATTTAAAATATTTGAATCACTTCAGTAAATAAAACTAATAGATTTAGAAATGCAGATGAAAGATTTTCCATAATTGTTCTTATTATTTTACATTTTATTCAAACCTTCAGGAATATGAAAAGCAGAACAAAACAGTCACTGATTTTAATCCACAACCCAAATATTAAGTTCTTGTTTATTTGGGAAGTTTCTTTTTTTCTTTTCGTTTTTATTATTATTATTATTATTATTATTATTATTATTATTATTATTATTATTATTATTATTATTATTATTATTATTATTATCATTATTATTATTATTATTATTATTATTATTATTATTATTATAAATTTTAAGCCTCTTCCTGCAAATAATATAAATTCTGGTCTTAAGAATAATCTCTGCTTTAAACGGTCAAGTTTGAACCAAACAGCAGGTTTATTTAGTTTATAATTAGTGCATCTGAGTTTATGTCCAGTTTCTGGATTAAATCTCCCAGCAGATTAATCGAACCTCTGTTTGGTCCTTCAACGATGGTCTGGTTGAAGAGCAGCGTGACGGAGCCGTCGGCCCAGAAGCTGCTCAGCTCTCTGCCTGGACAAAACGCACTTCAATCAGACAAAAGGGAATCATCACTTCCTCTGGAGAAACTAAAATGTTTTTCTTAAAGCCTCTGAGGGGAAAACATGGCAGATTATCCTGGGCTGAAGTCGCAGGAGGCAGCAGATCTTTACCTACCGGTTTTTCCTGCCATCACACAGATGTAGATGCAGTCGGAGTTGTTCCTCTGGCTGACTGAGACACAAACATCAGACATTAAACAGGTTAAAGGTTCCAGACAGAGATGAACGCTGAACTTTAAAGGCCTCAAATCGATCCAGATTAAACCCATCAATCAATATTCTGCATATTGATCCTCCAAATAACTTCTGTCCTTCTCATTCTTGTTTGAAGCTGATCATCTTCAGATCATCGACCAGGAAATTATTCCTTGATAGTTGGAGGAAACATTTGATCAGCTCGTCCCTCATTGATTCCTGGACTCATCACATTAAATATATTTGTTCTGTTTTTCTGCAGAACTTGAATTTGTCCTGGAGGTTTTCCTTGGACTGAACCGTCTC